>SNQJ01S0056367.1:44566-76891 GCA_010110895.2 Picea sitchensis | reverse complement strand
TTGTTTACCAGGGACTTTGATTGATACAAATTCCCCAACTTATCCCATAGTTCCTTGGTTGCAGATTCTCCCTAGACATTCAACAACACCGAATCTTCCAGGCAGAGTCAAATAGTACTCGTTTCTCTTCTATCCAACTTCTCCCAATATTCCTTCGACATACTCGTAGGTGGTGTACTAGTAGGTTGTGTACCAATAGATGGTGTACCATTAGGTTGTGTACCAGGATCCACAACGATCCATTGTTCTTTGTCTACAAGAAGGTCCTCCATCTTGATATTCCATAGCTCAAAGTTTTTACTGTTGAACTTATCTATCTCAATTCTAGATGAGCTCGTCATTCCTCTTTCTATATATGGATCTCCACTGCAAAAGCTCCCACTAAACCCAGGTTTATCACAGACCCAAGATAAACTTGATCCATCAAGACTGAGCTAAACTCTCAGCAACAAAGGCGTCCCTCTGAAGCCAAAAATGAGCTCTAATACCATATGTAAGTTTTAAACCTATGAAGTAAAGAAATGCATATAGATTCTTAAGCAAAACAGAAATTAATCAATGGCTCATTCACATAGTACACATAGATTTATACCGGAAACCCTCAACTGGGAAAACCTTTCTTATATTCATTATATTGAATTTCACCATTCACCATACAATATATATACAATGTTTTTAGGTATTTCGTAGCCCTTAATCCTAGATTAATTTAGAAAACTGCTAAAAATAGCCAAATCCGCTAAAAATAGCAAAAACCGCCCCCCCAAAAAAATGGGGTGTTGGCCCCCTTTGGGACCTCCCAAATGCAATTTTCGAACCTGACATGCCCACACACACACACACAAATAATATAACATATACCCAACAATTCCAACCACCATTGTAAACCGAGGTCTCCTGCCCAAGTGCTCATGTGAAATCCATGTGGAAGATAGCAGAACCTAATAACCAACTGAAAATGATGTTACAAAGACCGACACTTGTCATGTGAATCCAAATAAGAATATCCATCCACATAGTGGGAAAGGGTTTTAACTGGATATAGAAGGAATAATACCATTGTAGAATATGTAGGATTGACACTGGAAATCATAATTGGCTCCTGATTTGTCACATTGATTTTCTCTACATAAGGTGGAGTAGAGTCATCAAATAAAATATGAAAGTGGTTGTCATCCCCAAAATGACAACTATCCATATAGCAATCATCAAAATCAGCCTCAAAATCATACCAAACATATACTTCTTGATTATATGCATCCTTAATGTCCTCCATAAGATATCTCTCATGTGTGTGAGGCAAGGACCTTTGAACCTTGGGACAATTGTCCCTGACAGCTTATAGACCCTCTTGGAGATGGTGCTCAAGGGTTTCAATCTTCTATCTAATTTCCATGATAATTTGAATATCCATTTCAAATAACACATATAATATACCAAAATAAATTTCTTAAAATTATCTATCCAATGGCACTGGTCTGGTAGCAATCTGAGCAATTTGTTAAAAATTATGAGTTCTGAGTCACGTTGTCATCACGAAAAACTCCCAAAAATGGCTAATTTTAAATCAGCAATATATTCACTCCAGGAGCTCCAATTTGGGTGATTTTGTGTTTTGAAATCAACTATTTTTGAAAGAGGAACTCAGATCTGTAATTTTTTCTAGCAGATTCGACCTCCAAGTGCTACAAAAATAAAAAAATTGTGTCGTCGTCCTCGAAAAAAACCCTGAAAAATCACATATTTTAAAATGTTGATATCTTGACTTCACTTACTCTGTTTAGGATGATTTTTCTTTTAAATTGGGTGTTTCCCTGAGAGGAACTTAGATATATAACCCGTTTCTGCAAATTTTGCACAGAATATACATAAATTTTCTGTAATTTCACGTCCCTCTTTTTCTTCTCCAAAAAAATCTACAAAAAAAAATAAAAAAATACCACACTTATGGCCAAATAAAGTTCTCTAATACCAATTGTTAAGTACCTAAATAGATCTACAAATATAATCACCACAAATACTGAATACACAATAGATCCACAGAGCAATATAGAAGAAACCACACTTTTATTATAAGAAAACCATTGAGTTAGGGAAACACCATACAATGGATCCTATTATGGAAGGGATCCCCTCTTGTTCACTTGCCTCTTTGAGGGGGCTTCCTTATGTTGAGCTACCGATCCAAATACAATACTTCTATTCATATCCCATTACATTTCTTGAACCCCTTTATATAGTGCTACCAACTACCTAGGCACATTATAGAGGAACCTTCTAGAAATATAACCTTCTAGTAAGTCCTCTTACATTTATTATATCTAACTACCATAGTGGCTATTATTTAAAACTATATTAGACCTATTCCACCTTGTTGAGGGGTCGGAAATACTTTAAATCAACAGTAGGAACCAAACCCACTTAAGAGGCCCAATCAGACTCCTAAGCATTTGATGAGTGGAATGATTCTCCAGATCTTTGATACGGTCGTTTAATCGATGGGATTTACGGGTAACTGATAGGTGTATATTTCTATGAAAAGTTTCTCCTTCAGGTTAAGCGATTCTCTTTTTGTATTTTTATACTCTTGAATAAACTAGGTAAAACAAAGAATATGGCATAAGCCAACTGATAAAGGGAAATTACTAAAGACTGAAGAATGTTGAGCTTAGGATAACCCTTATACCTTAGTGTGGAGACAACGATAATCATACCTAGTTCAAGCTTAGCAATAATCATTTTTCTTGTGAACATTCATCATTGATTGAGACAACAATTGTAGAAAGGAAAACAAATATGTAACAAATATGAGTGTAAGAAAATTAGTTATCTTAGCTCTACTATCAATCACATATCAACACATCGATTTATTTTCATCATCTAGAACAAAAGAACTATTATAATATTGAAAGATAAATTAACAATAGATACAACAACTCTTACTCAATACAGCAACACTATCAGACTCGAAGATGGAAATAATCCCTCCTTGATCCAATCATGTTGATGCTTTAGATGAAAAAATTGTCTTTGGTTCTAAACAGAACTTCTTAATTAAAGTTGCACAGAAATAATTCTTTTACAATTCTAAAAAAAAAAGGTATTTCCAAAAACCATCGACCTTTTGCACAAGGTTGATCTCCCTATTTATAAAGGATCGATAAGCTAAAAATAACTGGTGAAAGTTGTGTTAAGTAAAAAAAAATTGACACGTGGAAGACTTTATCTAATCGTTCTCTTGAGATCATCCATTTTTTTACTGCAGTGGATGATTTCTCTCATACTCCGCCCACTTGAAGAAAAGGTCTTTGCATGTGTTTGCATAGGGAAACCTATGTTGATCCATCAGTGTGGAGAAGACTTCCTCTATATCCACTGCTTGTTTTCTATACCTGATGAGCTTGACACTTAAGGTTGTAGAACTTTGAGGGATTTGATTGGGTATTCCACGAACTTATTTACCTGACCTGGAGTCATACTTGAAATCTATGAGATCTCTGCCTCCCATGTCAAGTCTTGCTATGCATGTCGTTTGACTATGTCATCCAAATCGGTGAAATTTTCTGGTGGGCCGAATAATTTTGGTAGGCTAATTTTTTCTATATCTCGATTGATCTTCTCCCATATTTTCTCATATTCTCCCCACATTTCCTGTATCTTCTGTTGAGGTTCTTGGACCATGCTCACCCAATATTCAGTTGCATTCCTTATTCGGGAGATGTTGCTATCCATCAGTACTCAGATGTTGTGCTCTTATGAGTCTCATCCTTTCTGTACCGAACTAATATAGTCAATCCTCTCTAAGGCCTAATGTGCCTTTTCATACCATCTCTGCATGTCTTTACAAGTTTCCAACCCCATGAGAGTATCCTCTTGAAAATCGGCTATGCAGGTGGTGAAGATATTTCTTTCGTTTGTGAATTGTGCATATGTTTCTCTGAACTCACTCCTCGGGAATACTATTTCCTGTGTGGAATCCTAATAATACTTCGCTAGATGGAGTAGATGATACATCTCCTTCTTTGTGGCTACTAATTCCTCTTCATCCATTTTTTCTCTGTCCATCGTTGCATCAGTAATATCCATTCACACCATGATCATCTCAGTTGTCTTAACACTTTTTTTGTTGAGAAGTGTTTCTTCTATGGTAATGAGGAGTGAGTGAGCCTCCTTTTCTTGGTTTTCCTTCTCATCACAACCTTCCTCTTTCTATCATAAGAGATCACTTGCATATCGATGACCTCATCCACTGGCTCAGGAATTTGTTGGTCTCCCTAGGTTAGAGTGTTTCCTAGTCTTCCTACCATATATATGTGTTCTATGATTGGGTCTTGTAGTTCTTTAGTAGGGGGGAATTTTGTATGTCTTGGTGACTCGACCTCCTGCTGGGGTTTTTCATCTAGTGGAGTCTCAACTTTAGATGGGGAGAGATGAAAAGGATCATCATTCACTGGAGTATCATCTATTGAGGTGTCAATCTCTAGTCCATGCATTTCTTATTCTTGTTCACCAGAGCCCAACTCTGCCTTGGAGTTTTCCATCTTATGTTGAATTCCCAATTGGTCGATAAATTTGGTTTCCAGCATGCTTCTGACCTTGTCGTCACCTTCTTGTGGAATTGATGTCAAAGATTTGCGATTTAGAGAAAATGTTTCCCCTGGTTCTCCCTCCTCTTTGATTGGTACTAGGGTTATGAGTGAAACCCCTGAGATTTCCTCATCATCATATATGGTAAATAGGTCTACAAGGACGTTAGTCACATTTATCCCACTTGATGTTCATGCTTCCCCCAACTATGCTATAGCAGCAATCGACGACCTTGCCTTTTGCAACACAATGCCTAGGTTTTCTGGATGAGCGGTCTCCTCCAATGGGGTTGACTCTAAGCCATATAGCTCTTATTCAATATTGATTATGTCGACCAGGATGACCCTTATGGGTTCTATCAAAGGGTTTAATTGGGGATCATTTTCTAACCTTTGGATGACTCTTTGGGCTTCTTCTAGCAACATCATCCCTCTCTTATGTGCCTCTGTGGCTTCTACTGCTTTGTTTTCTTCCCTAACCTTGAGGGATTCTTGATTTGTATGTTCTATCATTTCAACCTGCTCATCCATTTTCATGGCTTTAAATCTCATCATGTTGGGGTTAGCTTTTATTTGGAGCACCTCCTCCCAGGCCTGAGCACCTTCTGTAAATATTTCCTCTTCAAACTTATCATGGGAATATGGCCAACGGAAAGACACATGTGATGCATGCTAGGGTACTAGGCCCTTTGGGTCATGTTTACAAAATTGGCCTTTGGGAAATCTATACCAAAATTGGCTCAAACCCTCTTGTTTTTCTTGTGTAGTATCGTTCACCTTGTAAAACACTACATGAAATCCATAGGGTATGAATACTCTCTTTTTGTCTTTTACCAAAGTGAAATTATATCCTTGAAGAATGGTTTGATAGCATATTTCTCCCACAATGAGCCGGTCCAAGACTTGAGTCGAGAGTAAATGTGGAGCGCCAGTGTCCCCAAACACTCTGATGTAGGTGGTGGTTTCTTTTGGGTACTAGTGACCTACTTTGGAAATCATCTTCTTGGTTGTTGACGTAAGCCTTGGGAATTATTTGTTAAAAAGAATAACATAAAATCAAGCTACAAATTAATCACATATGATAGTGTAAGATATCTTGTACCTATTCTCCCACAGAATGTTGAAATAGACATGCACGGGTATCTCTTCAACATGACATCTCAGACTCATGCCTCTGAAGACGTTCCTTGCGCAGATAATGTCCAGTAGGTATGACGCCATGTGGAAAGATGTTGTTTCTCCATCCTTTGGCATATGGGCTTGCAATATGTTGGTGCTCATTTGTTTTGAAATAATCGTTCCCCAATTGAAGCTACTGTTGGAGATTGCCACAGTTTATGCTAGGGGAATCCAAGCTTCTGAAACCTTGGTGCAATCCCTTTCCCCGTATAATCGGTATATCAGAGCCATCAGATAGATATATGTCTCTCTAAGATTGGTCGTACCATACCAGTCATTTCTCATGTTTGTAAACTTCTTATCCTCTTTCCACCATGAGGCCATCAACTTTCTAGTGTCATGGAACTCATAGAATTTTACCACAAACTCGATATTTAACCTTTCCTCTAGGTCTTTGATTTTGTAGTATTTATGGACTTCTATTGGGAGAAAAACCCCAACACATCCACCATTTTCATCATTTACCACGCATTTTATTGTATCTTTGTGGTCTATTATCCACCCTAGAGATTCAATGCAAGGAAAGACCAGGGTTCAATAGGCTACCATGTGCAAGTAGGATCGTCGAATGTTTGGTAATACTTAATCATCAAGCATTTTAACATATGGGTCATTGTGTGGTATAAACTCCAAGTAATATTCTCATTTGATTATGTTAAACAAATCTCCCCACTGTGGGAGAACCACCTTTGATCCAGTACTTTCCTCTGTGTCAATGAATACAATGGAGAAATGCCTTTTTGGTGGGCGTTCGGATGACTGGCTCTAATTTAGTGTAAAAATTGAGTTGTCTAGTAGCGTCGGGAGAGGATCCTTCACTGACCTCTACTTCTTTTAGTTTTTGTGTCATCAACGAGTGCATGGTCCTTGGCTTCCTTGGAGGAATTTTATTGCACAAAGAATTGAATGAGATACCGATTTACAGAAATGATAGTGAAAAATAAACAATCGTGACTGCCAAAATGATACAGATAGATCATACCTCTTCTTCGCACAAGCTTAACTTGGTTTAGAATTCTAAATATCGAATGTGAGCTCTTGAAACACTTTCCAGCTCCTTCGACTTCTTTGGTAATGAAAGACTTGGGTATTGAATGTTGTGTTTGAATTTTTCTTTATAATTTAAAAATGGAGAAAACTTATGATTCAATCGTAGGCTGGCAGCGTAGGAGCGAGGTGATAAGTAGTTCATCAATGGTTTTAAACTCCTATTATTTGGTCGAAGCATAGGTTAGTAATGTGTGTTAATCAACGCATTGATTGGCCTATTAAATAACAAAATCGAATCTTATTTTTCGCCAAAGATGTCCCATCCTACCATCGATGTCCTATTAGTCCATCGGTTACAAGTGCATAGATGTCGACAATTTTCTTAGACAACGTTCATTAATACCTCTTTTAGCGAAAGTTCTGATGTTGACCCGGAATGTCATACAGTGCTGACATGGAAATGCTGACTTGGAAGGATGATCGTGACACATGGAATTTGATTTTGGCTTCTTCATTAAAATCTTTCTTCAGAATCAAGGATTTTATTTAGACATGGCTCTAGGAACCTCAGCTTATCCTGTCGATGTTGACGACATGTCAAGGATCAGCGATCAGTGAGTCTCTTTGTTTATTACTTCATTATTTCATCCCTCGAAGTTCTCCAATGTCAATAACTTATTACCGATCGACAATCGGTGCTCGGTGTTGTGTCAAAGTAAATACTTCTCGTAGTTTAAGGTTTCCTTTGGATATCACTGACCCTGAATGTATCGGTGATCGATGATCATAGGTTTGTTAGGTGTGTTGATGTTAGCGTTTTCCTTTTCGTACCTCCCCGATGTCAATGATACATCGAAGAGATTTCGACAACTTCTTCGTAAGACATAATCAGTGATCGGTGCTTTTCTCTTCCATTATTTCGATGTCGATGATACATCAGCGATGAGCGATCAATGCTTGTCATTGTCGTATGGTTGATTTTACTATGCAAATCGTGTCGATGCCGATAATGGGTGCATGGCTTAAAATTCTAGCTATGTATACTTAGTTAAAATGCCAAGTGTTTTTTAGAAGAGAATTTAATATATTCAACAAGTCCAAACCAATCCAATTGTGATCGATGATAAAACAAAAGAATAGAAAACTTAATGATCCCTACACAATTGAATCAATTCAAAGAGAGGGGAAAAAACAAAGTGGTACCCAAAAGAGAAGAAAATTCACAAAGATTTTAGGGTGTGTTGAGTGCTCAACAAATGGAGATTCTCTGGGTGAAAACATAATCTCATCTCCTTCCTTCGGGCTTAGATTGCGCATAATCTGGTTGAAAAACTAACTAGATTTTCATTCAAGAGAGTATTTCTTATCCATGCATACACAACTTCCCGAGTTCAAGAATCTGGATCCACCTATGGATTTCAACCCATTTTCCACCTTTGTTCCTCTTGACCATGACCCATGCCCTTCTTTCACAAGAGTTGAGTAAGGAATCCATTGAATTGAAGCCATTTTTAATTTTTATTATTCCCTTGCTATGGTGTTGCTCTGCTGTCAACGAGCATCCATAGCCTCAACAGAGTCACCCATACATCAAAGACCTTGCTCTACTGTCAGCGAGCATCCATAGCCCCAGTGAAGTTATCTGCATACCCTCTCGAACTTTGCACTCCTTTTAATATATCTCATTTTCTTCTAGAAGAAATGCCACAAGTGAGTCGGAGAGGAGGACGTCTATTATCTATAAGGTGAAAATATTAAGGTGAAATCCTTCCTAGATATGTCTAGAGGTACATGTGATCCTTTCCAACTAGCCATCTTTACCTTTGGGATTTAAAAAACCACCAGGTGAATATTTCATCACTTACCAAGTTTGTATGCTTTGCAAAGACAAGATATAGATCTTCTTTCATAAATTTGCATTTTCCCATCGTCTCTTTTGTTGTATGTAAGCGTAAGTTAGGAGCAGAGTCTTATTCACCATATTTAAAGTCAACCATTGTTTTACAGAACACAACTTAAATACAAGATAATACCGAGAAAAAGAAAAAGAAAAAAATAGAAGTTTTCAATCGACCTACCCTAAACCTACACATGTATCCTGATCGAAATATATGCTAAAAGAAAACACAAAAAGACTCACATATTTTATTTATTTATTTTTATTTTATTTTTTGTTTTTAAGAGAAGTATTGTTTTAAGGCTTGGCCATTCAATGGGAGGGTGTTAGGTTCCCCCCTCATATTTTTCAACCGGTATGTCCCTTCCCTAATTTTCTCAGATACCTAGAAAGGTCTGAGCCAGAGATTTTGAAATTTCAAGTGTTTTCCTTTAGACTCGTTTGATTTATCTCATTTAAAAAATAGTTCCCCTACATCAAAAAAAATTTCTCTGGCCTTAAGCTTGTCACACCATCTTTTAACTATTTGTTGATTAGTGGTGAACTTAGATTTATCCTTTTCTCTTTCTGTGTCTAGCATGAGAAGGGTATCAATCCTTTTTTGCAGAGGAGATGAGGGTTGACCTCTTGATGCCTGGGCGAGCTGTAAATATGGAAGATACAATCTGTTTGGAAAAATGGTTTCTTGCCCATATACCATAAAGTACAGAGATTTTCCTAGGGACTATTTAGGTGTTACTCTATCGGCCCATTGGGGCGTTATGAAGTGAATTATGCCAATTTCTCTGATTTTTTTAAAATTCTTACCAGGTTTTTGTTAGTTGACTCTTCTACCCCATTCCCTTGCAGATAGTAGTTTGCAGAGTATCTTATTATGATCCCCTTTTCAAGAGTGAATTCAGTCAAGTGTATGGAAGAAAAGTAGGAAGCATTGTCAAAAATGAGGACGAAGGGTAGTCCAAACCCCGTTATTAGTTGTTGTTATAGAAATTGTATTACTACATTTTCATTAATGTGTTTAGGAGGGATAACCTCCGTCCATCTTGTAAAATAGTCTATAGTAGTCAAGATATATTTATGGTGTTTTGAAGAATTGGGAGTAATTTCTCCTATGACGTTTATTCCCCACTACTCCAATGGTTTGGATATAGTCACCGGATGGAGTGGAATGGCTTCTCTATTTTCCCTACAAGTGCTCACTTGACAAGTTTTACATTTCCTATCATATGAATGAGCATCCCTGAACAAACTGGGCCAACAATAACTAGCCCTTAATATTTTATGAGCCATAGTTTATCCTACAAAATGCCCACCTGCTCGGTCGTCATGGAGTTCTCTCAACACCTTTTTTGCATCATCTTGTTCAAGACATATAATAATTACTCCATCATAGTTTACACATAAAAGAACATAATTTATGAGGCGATATTGAGCAGATTTTAGCCTGAGGGCTCTCCTTTCTCTAGGGTTTAGATTTTCAGAACAAGACTCATGATGTAGGAGATAAAATAGGTTTCCATACCAGGATTATCATCCGGGAGATATGTGTAGGGCTTCACCACACCATAATGATAGCTCATTTTCCCAACCGGGGTCTTCTGTGTTAATAAGATCTTGGGCCTCAACAACTAGTTTACATAATCCTTGTCCTTTGACTATTTTGGCATGTTTTATGTCTAGATCAAATTCCTAAACAACTGCCATCCAATTCCCCCTCCTTTCTCCAATATCCTATTGGGTGAATAAATACTTCACTGCAGGGTGAGGGACTATGACTTTGGTGTGATTCTTTAGGATATAGGATCTGAAATGATTGACTTCTTTATATACCACATAAGCATGTTTGTCTATATTAGGGTAGTTTATTTCAGCTCTTTCAATATTGTTTCTCATAAAGGATTCTGGGGATTCATTGTTTTCATCATCCTTTTGGGTAAGTACTGCAACCAAGGATTGGTTGGAAGAAAAGGTATAAAGGAAAAAATCCTTGCTAAAGTCAGGGCTTCTCACTAGTGCTTGGGATATTGCAGTCTTGATGTTATTAAAAGATCCTCTCCTTTCTTCATCCCATTTAAACTCTGCATCCTTGCGAATCATTTTTTGTAAAGGTTTAACAGCTTCAACGAAGTCAGGAGTAAACTTTCTCACAAAATTGATCTTCTCGAAAAAGGATTGCATGGCCTTTTTATTGTAAGGCAAAGGAAGTTGAGATATTGCTTTTATCCACTAAGGGTCGATGCTAATTATTCCTTGAGATATTATGTGACCTAATAATTTTCCTTCCTCTACACCAAATATGGTTTTCTTGTGGTTCAAAGATATTCCATATTTCCTGCACCTTTCAAAAATATGAGTCAAATGTTGAATGTGGTCTTCCTTGTTTTTTTAGTATATTGTTACGTCATATAAATAGACTACCACACACTTGTTAATAAATCCACTAAAATCTATGTCCATGTCCCTCTGGAATGTTTCTCCTGTGTTAATCAACCCGAAGGGCATGCATTTATAAGCGAAGGTTCCCCATTTGGTTCCGAAGGTAGTTTTTAATTTATCATCTTCTGAAACCAGGACCTGGTTATACCCCGAGAAGTCGTCTAGGAGGGAAAACATTTTAGAGTTGGATACCGTTTGTAGTAGCTATTCCATGGGTGGGACTGGGTAATTATCTTCTTTTGATGCTCTGTTAAGGTTTCTGAAATCCACCACACAGGAGGATCTCCCCAGATTTGTTCCTGATAGACACCAAATTGGCTACCCAGGCATAGTGTCTAACCTGAAAAATAATCTTGGCATCTAACAATTTCCTCATATCTTGATACATCAGAGGTTATAGATATGGGTGGTACTTCCTGATTTTTTGTTGGAAGGGTTTTACTCCAAATTTTAACAAGATTGTGTGTTGGATAATGTGAGTGTCATAAGTTTTTAATTCTCGATAGGACCACGCAGAGACATCTTGATATTCTTTAAAAAGTTTGAGATAAGGTTTTTTGTCTTCTTTTGACACTGTTCTTCCTAAATTTACATTCTTGGGGTTTTCAGGAGTTCCTAGGTTTATAGTCTCGTATATAGGACAAGAAATCCATGTTTTTGCATTCTTTGACCCTCTAAATATTTCCCTTTGGTCAAAAAGGTTTTCCAAATTGGACACCCATTTCAGTATTGCGTGAAACCTTGGTTTATTATTAGAGTGATTTGTTCCCTTCTTCTGTTTGTTGAGATTTGATTATGTGAGTAGTTCTTGGAATATTTCATCATCAATGGCCAAATCCTTAAAATTCTTCTGGTTAGTCAAGAAATCTACAATATGTTCATCTCCTTCAAATACTTTCCAGTTAGAAATGTTTTTAGGCATCGACGACTTGTAGAGTAGTTCCACTATGAACCTGGAGGATTCATAATCTTCTAAAGGAGATAATATCAAGGCGACAATGGCTAAGGAATCATCAAGAGTATTCTTTGTCCTGGGAACAACAGTGATGTTGAAGGCCTCAAAATTTTCTATTAGTTTGTGTACCTCTTGCTGGTAATTTATCAAGTGAGGTGAATTGAAATGGATAGTAGTATTCACTTTTCTAACGATAATTTCATAGTCTCCAAAAACTTTCAATTCTTTAATGTTTAAATCTATGGCTTTCTTCAGTCCCTAAACTAGAGCTTCATATTCAACAATGTTATTGGTGCATTCAAATTCTAATATGTACGATAAGAAGTTATGCTTCCCCTTTGGGTAAATGAGAATACATCCTACTCCCGGCCCTTCTTTGGATTTAGACCCATCAAAATACATCGTCCAAACTTGTGAGAAAAATTTAGTAACTTCTTCATGCCTAATCATTTTCTCACTGTCATCTTCCTTGTTTGTTGCTCCTGACAGAGAATCCTAACAGACGATGCTTTCTTCTGTGGCTTCCAGTATATTTACTTGAAAATTCATTTCATGGTCTTGAGAGAGAAGTACATCAGACGAGAGAGGGGAAAATTTTTTGAAATCCGAATCGCAGGAGTAGTTTCCTAACACAGGGAAATCTGTCGATGAGGGCTCATTGAAAGCTCATAAATCGGTAACAGTGTGTTTGAGATATATTTCCATATCGATCATAATCATGTTTGTATGTCCTTTTAATGACAACCATAGGTGATCTGAGTCTGTACTAAAGTATCCATTTAATGTCTCGAACCAGTCTCGACTAAGTAACAGTTCATAGACCTATGGGATGTCTACTACGATTATGTCAATTACTTGAATTTTTTTTGGGTGTAGCCATTCTGATCATGACATATTTAAGTTCCCCAATAACCTTCACTTGAGTCCTATCTAGTTTTATAATGTGTTTATCACTTTTGAGCGGGGTTGTGTTCAATTTCTTGCAGATTGACAGTGGCATGACGTTGGAGGATGCCCCTGAATTGACTAGGCAGTTATGCAGGTTTCTTTTAAAGAATTCAAACATTAAAAGGAAAGGAGGAAAAAACATCTTTCCTCTTTTGTCTAAAGAGCAATCCTTCACACTCAGTTTATTTTTTAAATCTGTGGGGGCTAGGACCTCACCTAGGTCAATGCTTGTCGTAGGGATTTCTATAGATTTTAAGGCATGTAACAAAAAATCCTTTTGTTGGGAAATCCTACAAATGTTCATGATAGATACATTAGCCTTCATCTTCTTCAAGTCCTCCACTACATTATAGTCTAGCTTAGGAGTTTCTTGTGTGTGTATGTTAGTGGGACTCTTTTGAGAAGAAAATAGGGGTTTTGGATGATCGGTTGCTTAACTCCCTCTAGATAACCGAGTAGTGATGGGATTAGTTATGACCGATTGAATTCTACCTCGCATATTCATAACTATGAATTCAGCGAGAGGTTCCTACACTTCAACGACGTCATTGAAAAGCATCAGGTGGTTGGAATCCATAACAACATGGTTGTCTCTTCCTATGGCTCATGAATTTCCTAATCAATGGTGTTTATTGTCAAGCCACTAGGTTTTTCGGTTAGGGAGTATTCATATAGGAATCAATTATCCATTAAATTCATAGCGTGCACCCATTGAGGGCAGTCCCTTTCTCAATGATTCTCTTGGTGGTATGTGCAGAAAGAGTCAGATGTTATAGTTTCTAAGTCAATGTTTAGGTTAGCTAGGGGAGGTTCTATAGCTTTGAAAGGTCGATTTATTTTAAAGAAGGGTTTATAAGGTATCTAATTTTGGTTTCCCTCCCCAACACTCCTTTTCATATCTACTATCTCATTGGAGAGTTTTTTAAACATCCACTGTAGGTTTTCTAGATCTCCTCCTTCTTTATCAAGACCTAGTTATGTTTGTTTTACCGTGGGTCTTGTTAACAAAAGTCCTCTCTTAGGTAGAGGTTGGGTTTATTTCTTAGTCAGTGAGATATAACCTTCTTTGTATCCTTTCATTTGGAATTCAACCATTTTAGCTTCCTCAAAATTTTCGACTAGGGTATGTTTGGCAGCCCTTTTTACAAACTTGGAGATGGAAGCAGGGAGAGCATTAGCGTATACTTCAATCTGCAACTCCTGGGTAGGTTTAGCTTCTGGTTGAAATTTGTTAAGGATAATAGTAAACCGTTGGTTGAAATATTTAACCTTCTCTTTTGGACTCATGGTGGCAGCAAAAATTTGATCCATTAAATCTCCTATGGTGGTTTCTTCTGCAAATTTATCTAAGAAATATTTTTGAAACTTCATCCAACTAGTTATGGATTGAATAGGCAAGTTAAAATACCAAGTTGAGGATGAATTCTCAACGGTATAGGGAAAAATCCTACACACTACATCCCATGTTGTACGTTCATCAATCTTATAGATAATATGAACTTTTTGATATGGTCCTCCAGCAATCCGGAGGTTTCGGGGTCAAATTTGGGGAGTAATTTTTTCGGATGTCGGCGTAGGTTATGCACCCATCCTAGGATTGTCAAAGAATCACTGACCAACCATGGTTGATTATCGTGAGGTTGATTTCCCCTTTCTTCATTGTTGTTGTTATTACCCTCCATGTCTTTCGATTCAGAAGCTGAGCGATCCAAGTTAGACCTTCCTCGTTAGATTCAAAATCGTCAGGTTCAGAGTAGTTACCAACTGGTGTTTCGGGGATCAAATTAAGGGGTTGTTCGATCTCGGTGAGGGAAAAATATATAAAGTCTTCTACTATGTGAACAAAAACTATTTAGGGGTGTCAACAACTGGTCTACTTACTATTTTTCTATGAGGAAGTAAAGGAGCTAAAGGTAATGCTCCAATTTTCTGGGCGTAAGCTCTTGTGATTATTCTGAACTAGTTCAACTCCTCATGGGGGAGAGTGTAAGGTATTTCAAGGAATAGGTGTTCCACGTCCTCGTGCTAAGGTGATTTACTCGTTTTGGGAGTACTCTCTATATGTGGGATGTATTGAGAATGACTAGTCATGCATGTGGGTTGTTTTTAATCTATAGGCTATGCAGAATATATTATCATAAATATTGTTATCCATTCATTCGTTTAGGCCCTCCTTCTAGCACCAATTCTATTGAGGGGTCAAAAATCCTTTAACTCAACAGTAGGAACTAAACCTGCTTAAGAAGACCAATTAGACACGTAAGCGTTTGATGAGTGGAATGGTTCTCCATATCTTTGATCCGGTCATTTTATCGATGCGATTTACGGGTAACTGATAGGTGTATATTTATATGAAAAGTTTCTCCTCCAGGTTAAGTGATTCTCTTTTTGTATTTTTATACTCTTGAATAATCTAGGTAAAACAAAGATGATGGAATAAGCCAACTGATAAAGGGGAATTACTAAAGACTAAAGAATGTTGAGCTTAGGATAACCCTTATACATCAATGTGCAGACAACGATAATTAGACCTATTTCAAGCTTATCAATAATACTTTTTCTTGTGAACATTCATCATTAACTGAGATAACAATTGTAGAAAGGAAAACAAATATGTAACAAATATGAGTGTAAGAAAATTAGATCTCTTAGCTCTACTATCAACACATCGATTTGTTTTCATCATCTAGAACAAAATAACTATTATAATATTGAAATATAACTTAACAACAGATTGAACAACTCTTACTCAATACAACAACACTATCAAACTCAAAGACGGAAACAATCCCTCCTCGATCCAATCAAGTCGGCGCTTTAGATGAAACAATTGTCTTTGGTTCTAAACAAAACTTCTTAATTATAGTTGCACAAAAATAATTCTTTTACAATTCTAAAAAAAAATGTCTTTCCAAAAACCATCGACCTTTTGCACAAGGTCGATCTCCCTATTTATAAAGGATCACTAAGCTAAAAATAATTCGTAAAAGTTGTGTTAAGTAAAACAAAATTGACACGTGGCAAACTTTATCTCCTCGTTCTCTTGAGATCATCTGATTTTTTATTGCAGTGGATGATTTATCTCATACTCCGCCCACTTGAAAAAAAGTTCTTCACATGTGTTTGCATAGGGAAACCTATGTTGATCCATCAATGTAGAGAAGACTTCCTTTATCTCCACTACTCATTCTCTATACCTGATGATCTTGACACTTAAGTGTTGTAGAATTGCAAGGGCTTTGATTGGGTGTTCCAAGAACTTATTTACTTGACCTGGAGTTATACTTTAAATCTGTGAGATCTCTGCCTCCCATGTCGATTCTTTCTCTGCATGTTGTTTGACTAGGTCATGCAAATTGACGAAATTTCTAGTGGGCCGAATTCTGGTAGGCTAATGTTTTCTATCTCTCAATTGATCTTCTCCTAGATTTTCTTACATTCTCACCACCTTTCTTGTATCTTCTATTGAGGTTATTAGACCATGCTCACCTAGTATTCAACTTCCTTTCTTTTCATACCATCTATGCATATCTTTACAATTTTCAATCCCCATGAGAGTATCCTCTTGAAAATCGGATATGTAGGTGGTGAAGAGATTTCTTTTGTTTGTGAATTGTGCATATGTTTCTCTGAACTCACTCCTCAGGAATACTACTGCCTGCATAGAATCCTAATAATATTTATCTAGATGGTGCAGATGATCCAAATCCTTCTTTGCAGATGCTAATTTGTTTTCATCCCTTTTTTCTCTTTCCAGCGTTGCATCAATAATAGACATTCCCCCCCCAATCAGCTCAATTGTCTTAGAATTTTCTCTGTTGAGAAGCATTTCTTTTGTGGTAATGAGGAGTGTGCTATCAAGCGTGAGCCTCCTTTTATTGGTTGTCCTTATCATCACAACTTTCTTCTTTCTATCATAAGCGATCTCTTGTATATCATCAACCTCATCCAATGGCTCAGGAATCTTTTGGTCTCTCCAACTTAGAGTGTTTCCTAGGCTTCCTGTCATATATATGTGTTCTATGAGTGGGTGTTGTAGTTCTTTAGCAGGAGGAACTTATGTATGTCATGGTGACTCGACCTCCTACTGGGGTTTTTCGGCTGGTGGAGTCTCGACTTTAGATGGGGAGAGGGGAAAAGGATCAACATTTACTAGAGGATTGACTATTGAGGTATTGATCTCTGATCGTTGTGTTTATTCTTCCTATTCACCAGATCCCAACTCTTCCTTGGAGCTTTCCATATTAGGCTGAATTCTTGATTGGTAAAGAAATTCAATGTCCAGCATGCTTCTGACCTTATCGTCATCTTCTTAGGGAATTGAGGTAAAATATTTAGGATTTAGAGTAGACCTTTCCCCTGGTTCTCCCTCCTCTGTGATTGGTACTGGGGTTATGAGACAAACCCCTAATCTTTCCTCATCATCATATATGGTAATTAGGTCTATGAGGACCTTAGTAACATATATTCCACTTGATGTTCTTGTTCCCCCCAACTGTGTTGTAGCAACGACCAACGACCTTTCCTGTTGCGACATAATGTCTAGGTTTTCTAAATGAGCAGTCTCCTCTAGTGGGGTTGACTCTGATCCATCTAACTCTTCTCTGAGATTGATTATGTCGGTCGGGATGACCCTTATGGGTTCTATCAAAGGGTTCATTTGGGGATCGTTTTCTAACCTTTGGATGACTCTTTGGGCTTATTTTAGCAACAACATCCCTCTCCTATGTGCCTCTATGGATTTTATTGCTCTTTTTTCTTCCCTAACCCTAAGGGCTTATTGAGTTGTTTGTTCTATCGTTTCAACCTACTCATCCATTATCATGGATTTAAATCTCATCATGTTGGGGTTATATTTTCTCTGGAGCACCTCCTCCTAGTCCTGAGCACCTTTTGTAAATATTTCATCTTCAAACTTATCATGGGCATACAGCTAGAAGGAAAACACTTGTGATGCATGCTAGGGTACTATGCCCTTTGGGTCATGTTTGTGAAATTGGCCTGTGGGAAATCTATACTCCAACTGGCTCAAACTCTCGTGTTTTGCTTGTGAAGTATCTTTTACCATGTAAAACCCTATATGAAATCCATAGGGTATGAATACTCTCTTTTTGTCTTTTACCAAAGTGGCATTATAGCCTTGCAGAATGGTTTGATAACATATTTCTCCCACAATGAGTCGGTCCACAACATGAGTACGGAGTAAATGTGGAGCGCCAATGGCCCCAAACACTCAGATGTAGGTGGTGGTTTCTTCCAAGTACTAGTGGCCTAATTTGGAAATCATCTTCTTGGTGGTTGTCATAAGCCTTGGGCATTCTTTCTTAAAAAGAATAAAATAAACTTAATCTATAAATTCATCACATATGAGAGTGTAACATCTCTTATACCTATTCTCTCACAAAATGTTGAAATAGACATGCATGGGTAGCTCTGCAACATGCTAGCTTAGATTCATGCCTACGAAGACATTCCTTGCACAGATAATGTCTAGTAGGTATGACGCCATGTGGAAAGTTGGTGTTTCTCCATCCTTTGGTGTCTGGGCTTGCAGTATGTTGGTGCTCATTTGTTTTGAAATAATCACTCCCCAATTGAAGCTGTTGTCGGATATTGCCATGGTGTATGATTGGGGCATCCAAGATTCTGAAAAATTGGCGCAATCCCTTTCCCCATCTAATCAGCAGATCAGAGCCATCAGATAGATATATGGCTCTCTAATATTGGACGTATCATACTAGTCATTTCTCTTATTCATAAACTTCATAACCTCTTTCCACCATGAGGCCATCAACCTGCGAGTGTCATGGAACTCATAGAATTTTACAACAAACTCGGTATTTAACCTTTCCTCTGGATCTCAGAGTTTGTAGTAGTTCCGGACTTCTATTGGGAGAAAAAACCCAACACATCTTCCATTGTCATCATTTACCACACATGTTTTCGCATCTGTGTGGCTGATTATCCACCCCAAATTTTCAATGCAAGGTAAGACAGGGGTTTGGCAAGCTACCATGTGCAAGTAGGATCGCCGAATGTTCGGGAATACTTGATCATTGAGAATTCTAACATCTGATTCATTGTGTGGTATAAAATCCTTGTAATCTTCCTAGCTGATTCTATTAAACAAATCTCCCCATTGTGGTAGCACCACCTTCGATCCAGTACTTGCCTCTGTGTCATCGAATGTAGGAATATGGGAAATGTATTTTTGGTGGACGTTTGGACAACTGCCTATACTTTAGTGGAAAAATCGAGTTGTCTAGCAGCATTGGGTGAGGATCCTTCACTGACCTCTTCTTATTTCAGTTTTGGTGCCCTCAGCGAGCACCTGGTCATTGGCTTGCTTGAAGGCATTTCCATGCACAAAGAATTGAATGAGATACCAATTTCCAAAAATGATACTAAAAAGTAAACAATTGTGACTGTTGAAATGATACAGACAATTCATACCTCTTCTTTGCACAAGCTTAACCTGGTTTAGAATTTTGAAAATCGACTGTGAGCTCTTGAAACACTTTCTCTCTCCTTCGAATTCTCCAGTAATGAAAGACTTGGGTATTGAATGATGCATTCAAATTTTTATTTATAATTTAAACATGGAGCATACTTACCTCGTAGCGTCGTTTCATTAATTTAGGGCGTAAATGCAATCTACACATTCCATCACCAAGATCTGAATCATGCTCGATATTAAATGCAACCGTTGTTTGGTGGCGCAAGAGAGGGGGTGCAACGTAGTTCATCGGTGGTTTTAAACTCCTATTATTTGGTTGACGTGCAGATTAGTAACATATGTTAATAAATGCATTGATTGTCATATTAAATAACCAAATCCAATCTTAGTTTTCGCTGCAAATGTCCCATCCTACCGTCAATGTCCTATCAGTCTACCAGTTTAAACAAGTGGATGGGTGTCGATGATTTTCTTAGACAACGTTCATTAATACCTCTTTTAGCAAAAGCTTTGATGCTGACCCGAACTACCGTACAATGCTAACGTGGAAATGTTGACCTGGAAGGACGATCATGACATGCGGCGTTTGATTTTGTTTCCTTCGTTAAAAGTTTTCTTCGAAATCAAGGATTTTCTTTTGACAGGACTCTAGGAATCTCATCATATCCTGTCGATGTCGATGAAATGTCGAGGATCGGTGATCGACGAGTCTCTTTGTTTATTACTTCATGATTTCATCCCTCGGAGTTCACCGATGCCGATAACGTATTACTAATCTGTGATCGGTGCTCGATTTTGTGTCGAAGTAAAGGATTCCCACAGTTTAAAGTTTCCTTTGGATATCACCGACCCCAAATGTATCGGTGATCGGTGATCGTAGGTTCATTAGGTGTGTTTATATTAGCGTTTTCCTCTTCATACCTCCCCGATGTCGATGATACATTGAAGATATTTAGGCAACTTCTTCGCAAGACATAATCAGTGATTGATTCTTTTCTCTTCCATTCTTCTGATGACGATGATACATTAGCGATCAGTGATCGACACTTTTCATTTCCGTATGGTCGATTTTATTGCACAGATCGTGCCGATGTCAATAATGGGTGCATGGCTTAAAATTCTAGCTGTGTATACTTAGTTAAAATGCCAAGTGTTCTTTATAAGAGAAGTTAATATATTCAACAAGTCCAAACCAATCCGATAGTGATTGATGATAAAACAAAAGAACATAAAACTTAATGATCCCTACACAACTGACTCAATTCAGAGAGAAGAGAAAAAAAAAAGTGGTACCCAAAAGAAAAAATTTCACAAAAATTTTAGCGTGTGTTGAGTGTTCAACACACCTTACATTGAATGGCCTCCATTATTATCACTATGAGCCCTCTGATCCCCCCACTACCTCTCTAGCTAGCTAACATTTAAAGAACCATAAAAATATAATACCCAAACAAATTGAGAATTTTTCACTTACAAAACATTCACATAACATAAATAATGCATAAATAATTTACAAAATAGAACATTATTTTGAAAAAACAAACAATGAAAGATTTGGAAATAGAAAAGCACGCCAATATTACAAACAAGGAAATATTTGGAAATAGAAAAGCACGACAATATTCAAAGGGACAATGGACTTAAATAAACAAATTCTCGAAATAGTTTATGAAAAAACTCAAAAATTCATGATAAAGTGAAGAAGTTAGACTGTTGAAAATGACTAAGCGTATTCCATGACATCTTTTGTGGTGATGGTAGGAGGCTTCTTCATTTATATGTGGTGATACTTTCTCATAATGTGTCATAAAATGTCATAAAATTATTGAAATAATTATAATAATTATATAACATGTTTTTAGTATTATTAGTAAAATTATATCGATTTTTTTAGAATGTTTAAATATTTAAAAAAAATTACAAATTTTATTTTAATTTTGGATTTATTAAATATTAATAGAAATAAAATAAAATAAAAAACAATTAAAAGGTAAATTGTTGATATTTTAAAAATCTTAAGGTAAGATCTATGTGTATTATGGAGCTCAACTTTAACATTGTGGGTTGATAAAAAGACAATAAAGAGTGAATTCTTCGCTTGGCGTAGTGGGACCAAACCCTTATTAGTGTTAATTGCTACATAAGATTTTTAAAAGGAATCTAAACATTCTACCTTTTAGTAGAATTAGTTTACTCCGGAAATTTAGTAAAAGAAGAATCATGAAAATTAATCTGGAGAATTCAATAAAGGAATGGAGAATTTTTTTTTCCACGTTGGAGATTTCGCGCTGGAAACCCACCCCAGATATTTCCCCACATAGTGGCTGATATGGGAGTGATAAATCTTCGCAGCCCCAAGGGACACAGGTTTCGAACTCGTGACCTCTCCCCAAACTGGAAGAGTGTGCGCACGTCTTAACCAATTGTGTTATCCCATGGGACCAAAGGAATGGAGAATTTATATTTAGAAGTTATGTATTTGCAATATTTAGAGTTAAATAAACAGAGCTAATCTATTAACGAGCCTGTTTTTCAATCATGACCCTAACTGTGACTTATGCACACATTGCGATTGAGCGATCGAGATTAAGTATGAGCACCACCCAACTATTAAGATGCAATATTGTTATCTTTGTTAATAAATCTTTGCACAGGATCCTGATTTATAAATGCAGGGCTTTGTTAGAGCCGCATATTTGTATTACAGATGACTTGGAGAAGTGATATCTCATAATTTATTTGACTATCTTATCCCTTGCAGCACCATGGTGTACACAACATCCATAGTTCAACTATATATTGAAGTTATTTTATTTATTGAATTCCCTGCACATGATTCAATGGTAATCTAATTCTAAGGTCACGACCAAGCAAGACACCAAATTGGTGTATGAGACCCCCTTGTTTGTGGGACAAGGGATCCACTCCCCACAAGGATTTGAGAGATAAAGTCTATGAAGGTATACATACCCTACCCCCTTTGGATTTGAACGTGTGACCTCTTAGAAGGAAACACATGTTCTTAACCATTAGGCCCACTCAGGTTGTAGTGTAGTACATTATAACACAATTTTGACATTGTAATTTCCTTTGGACTCTGATGTGTAAAATATTGTGCATCCAATGAACATATGCTTTGAAGGGGATCCATACGATGATTAGAGTTGTAGCTATAAGAAAATCCTTCTATGCAACAGTTGTTACTCTAGAAATTGTGACTTTAAATGTTTCATCAATGTAAGGACGCACACAGTCACCCTATGTAATTGACTATTGTAATTGTGGAAAATCATGTTCTAAACTTGTAATTGTATTAGTTTCTATTAAGGTTTTACGCTAACTTCCCTACTTTATGTTACTTGGGAGCAAGTTAATTAACATATGAAACCATCATTTTTTAATAAGGCCCATTATGTAGTTAATGTATAATTTTTTAATGTAAAAGGACCATCTTTATCAAATAAATCCCACGAGGTAGTTAATACTCATTAATGATGATGGAAACATAACTAGTTAGGGTGTTGTTATTGAGAGTCTATTTACCCAATTAGGAGGCTATGGAATGTTTTTGGTGACTATTATTTTAGTTGGAGTTATGCTTAGTGAAAGGTTAACCTAGCTTAAGAGGCAAGTGAACTTTGCTTTTTTTTCTTCTAATAATCATAAATGTAAGGGAATATTTCGCATATTTCATCTTCTTTGTCTCTTGTATATTATTTTCTACATTTATATTCTCTCCATACATGGTTTTTTATTCAAGTATAAGGGTTAAGGATCACTACAAGTGGTATATAGCTCTTTCATGAGCTAGCACACAGTCGAAATTTAGCAAAAAACAAAATTGAGGCTAGAGACATGTTTTGGCATCTTTAAATAACACATAGACCTATCATTTGACGAGTAAACCCATGTTTTGGGAAGAACAGACATAAAAAGTACAAGTGGTGTCACTTGGTTAGACAAACTTGTAACATTTATTAGTACCTCTTCAATTAGTACCACATTAGACATCACATGTATATAAAATTTTCTTCCATGTATGTTATGGTATATCAAAATCCCTCTAGGAAAACCTAAAACCAACTTACATAAACATATGACCATCATGTTGCTATAGTACATCGAGAAAAAAACTTAAAAATATTACTCTTTCATACCAAGGAATTAGGTAGTACAATTAAGAGTATGGTCTATCATCAGTTGGTGACATGAAATATCTGATCAAGTGCTATTGTTGAAAACCCTCTAGTATATCGTAGGTCTATAATACTTAGCATTCCTTTGTCCTTAGGACCCTGAAAACCCTAGCCTCTATAGTCTACTAGAAAATTTTCTACATTTTTGAATATATAAAGAATTTGTAAATTTTGGCAGTGCAATAATACTCTACTAGGAGTAATACTCCCACCATTGTATAAAATAAATAAAGAAATATTGGATCATTTTGACACCATCATGGGAGACTTATCTCAAAATATTCCTAGTGTTGTGTTAATCACATGGGTGTACCTCTTCAGTATCCCTTTTATTGTGTATGGACTTGACAATACAATGTTCAAGGTATATCTCAAAATACTTCTCTCAAGCCATTGGTCATATTGAGATAAGTTAGAGATAATACTTTAATGTGATCATGAGTGATCCCATGGTCCATCCTCACAACATGGTAGATGCGGAGGAAACAAATCAATTGGAAATCAAAGATATACAAACTAAGTACCATAATCTTGGCTCCTCAATTTCTTGACTTGTGGACAAGGTTGAAAAATATGGGACTAAAATTTCCCAACAAGGTGTTGACCTCAATACCCTGATATGTGTGTATGTGTGTGCCTCCTTTGGTATCAAGGTGCCAGAACAACACATGGAGCAACCTGTTGGCACCCAAAGTTTTGGGTCTAGTTTTTTGCACGTGCACAAACGAAAGTTGTGCGCGCTCATCCAGAAGTTTTGCGAGCACCTAAGGAGATGCGCAAAAGAATTCCTTAGTGCATGCATCGGATCGGGTTTTTAAAAGAAGTGCACCAAGTATAAAGGAGGTCAAGGGCGCGTCGATCCAAGTTTTGTTAGTTGTATCNGATATCTCCCAGAATGATTGCTTCCAACAATAGATGAAGACATGGGGAAGCTATAATATGAGTTGGACAAGTAGTTAGAATTTCTCTTGATGCAAAGAACCTACATGGATCCCTGGCAAGTACTAGAAGTGTGTGAGGGCATTAGATTAGACAAGTGAGTGGAGGAGAATAGTGAAGGACAACATTGCTCAACCAAAAAATATATAAAAGAGAGCTCTCAACTCAGAAAATAATTTGGCTAATTTCTGAATGCATTAGTCCTAGAGATCTAAGTTAGCCTATTGTAATCTTGTGTTGTATGGAGAAGTATCATGTGTCTTTTATTTGTTTAAATCTTAAATCTTGGCACAAGGTGCATATTGTTGTATTCGCATTGTTTATATAGTAATGAGATGGAGTCTTATGGTTATTCAACTTAGTTATTCAACATAATGTATATCTATAATATGATGGAATACATCCAATAATAAAGATATGGAAGTTCTATTCTATCCTATGTTTGTTAGGAATGAGTAGCACATGTCCATGTATAGTTTTAATTCTTAGTCCTTATTAGAATATTATACATGAGTTACATGAATTTCATTTACAGTATGGTTTGGTATATTTGATCCTACATCCCCAACACAAGACCTTACGGTCTTTGTGATCCTCTCTGCATCTCGAGTGAGATTTTTCTTCGCCTTGGTCGAATATTGATATGTCGGTGCTTAGGGGTTTTTCTTGGACACACTTTGGATGAACTCGGGGTCTCAAACCCTCCAGTATTAAGAAGGTTAGTGCACGTGCAAGCGTGTATTGAAACAATGACACTGCACCACATCAACAAATGGTTTTGTTGACGTTTCGAATCCGGATCGGGATTCATCATCAGGACTAATCGTCAATTAGAGAGCTAATGATGAATCCCGATCCGGATTCGAAACGTCGATGACAAAATGACAACAACTGTGGATTCTCCGGCAAATGGCTTTGTTGTTGAGACCTAAATCCTTGTGGAGATTGATGGAGAAAAAGAGAAATGTGGTGGCATCCGCCTAAGGAGGAGATTCAATAATGGATAGAAGCGAA
Organism: Picea sitchensis; assembly: GCA_010110895.2. Taxonomy (NCBI): domain Eukaryota; kingdom Viridiplantae; phylum Streptophyta; class Pinopsida; order Pinales; family Pinaceae; genus Picea; species Picea sitchensis. Next base: position 51,294 of record SNQJ01S0056367.1, on the reverse strand, counting down.
GGAGGACAAGTTTTCCCTACAAGAGACGAAAGGATTGCAGGTGAACATGAAAGAATGGAAAGGTATATACCTTTATTCTAATATGCATGAACTCTTTTTCACAAAATTTCCAATTTTGTTGCATGAATGGTTAAAAAGAAAAACATAAGTCAATTTGATTGTGTTACGATCAAAGTCAATAGTATGGGATCAAGCTAATCTTGATAGTCTAAAGGAATTGGATAACAAGTGGACACGGGGTATTTATTTTTTGTCTTCTCGAGTGAAGGAAGGCTACATTATTGAGTTTTTTGTAGAATGTAGTGATTTTTTAAATGAGGCTGAAAGAAAGTATGAAGAAGGTCCAACAAAGTGGATGTTATAAGAGATTCCCCTTTAGATCAAGATTTTTTTCATAGAAAAAATTAATGATATGTATAGAGCCTGATAGGATGTCTGAGTAAACCCCATAGCGTTGGGGGGGGTAGGGGTTATGGGAAAGGTGGGGGAAAAAGAACCAGAGCATGGATCTAGTGAGGAGGATCCAAGAAGTTGTTGAGATGAGGTGAGGACTAGAATGGACCTAGAAGAGAAGAGGAGAAAAATATCCAAAAGATACATAAGAAGAGTTGATTTGAGGGAAAAATATGAGAAGAAGAGTAGAGAAGATTTAGCAGAGGGTGCGCAATGAGGTGTTGGGCCTAGAATGAAGAGGAAGCTCACACCAGGCCATGGTGTGGGAGAGGATGTTGTGCCAGAGTGGAGCATAGGTGAGGAAATACCTGTGAAGAGGCTTGGAGTTAAATATACCAGTAGTGAAATTAGTGGTAGTGAGGGCCTAGGTGACAAAGTATGTACCCTTTGGTTTTTGCGGTATGTTGAAACCTTAAGAAGAGGAAGAGATCACATGTGTGGTGCATAGGAACAAATTTATGGTGCACTAGTGGAATCAGAGGAGGAAGCATCACAAGTCATGCACTGATAAGAAGAGAAGTTGACGTGCAGTACAGTGGAGCACCAATCAGATGAGATTTTGGCTCTTGGTGTAGTGGTGGTACGATGAGCATGCCAAGTGAGTGTCTTGGAGAGAAGTCCCATGCTAAGTGGATAAAATGACTCCACACAAGGTTGCAGTGAAAATATAGGACTAGGAGATGAATCGCGTAGTGTCAGTGTGTGAATTGACCCATAGGTAGGCATGCACATTGGTGGTGCACAGCCACATTAGGAGGAGAGGGAGAAGGATGTGAATGCATCAAAAGTGAAGGGAGATGGAGGCTCCCCTAGTGGTGGGGGAGACGAGCTGATAATGTTGGATAGTATTTTTCGATTGCAACTAGATAGTTCTTTGGGTATCCTCACAAGAAATTTTAGGAGAAGATGGTTTTAACCCCCCTTTGTTCCACCCCCCTTGGGAATTTTTAATCATGAAGAACACTAGTGAAGAGGTTAGTGTTGAAGAAAGAGAAGAAGAGGAAAGGAGTGATGACACAAGTAAAGAAGAAAGTGAAGTCAACAATAATTTACCCCAAGCGATAGTGACGTGGAAGGATCCAAGCAATAGTATTCAAAAGAGTGGAACTAACTCTGGTTCTAAGATGGCCAGCCAAGATAGTACGTTGAGATTGTCTGTGTTCCATGGAATTAGTAAGTACAATGTAGAAAAAAACTAGTTCACCTATGAAGAAATATGGTCTATAAAGAGAGTTATAGATGAGGCAGATGAGATCATGCAACTAGAGACTACATTCAAGGATCAGACCCTGATGTGGTACATGAAGTATAAGGATATTGTGCCAGCAGGATAGGAGAGGTCACCAGCTGAGATCAAACAGGATCTTCTTAGGGAATTTTAGAAGTCGAAGTCAGAGTCTGAATGCATTACAAAAATAAAGGAAATCAAGATGAAAGAAGGAGATACCTTCTAAGATTATGACCAACAGCTCAAAATCCTATTGGATAGGATGACATTCTATATATAGGATGTGCAACACAGAGAATGTTTCATTGCGGGTTTTCTCCCCCATATATAATTCATGCTCACCCAACAAAAGGTGATGACTCGGGATGAGGCAGTTGAGATCATGATGCACTTGGAAGCCAGACCTAGAGGAAAAGAAACATCGACCAGGTTGGCACAAGTTTAGTCGCAACTAGATAACCTAAAAATACAGTTGCAAGATATGGCCAAGGACAAAGTCATGCATGAACATGTGTGGTGCACTACATATCGTTCATAAGGGAATCGACGAGATGAGTGTCCAGTCCTTCTAAATTATGTGGCAACATGTGCACCAAGTCCAGTTCCATATGGATAGTTAGAATGGTGTGAAATATGTCATCAATGGGGCCATGTGCCACCTTTCTGCCCCACCTTATAGAAGTATCAAGAAATGAATCACACCCTCTTCTATGAATTCTGTAAGTTCATCAACCATGATATGAATAACTATTTCTCCCTCCAGTTGATGCAAGATAATACTCAGGATGCATTCCGGGTACAATAGGAACAAAAGGGTGGTGCGTGTGATGGAAGCAACAGAGGAAGATATCAAGGAATACCCCGAGGTGGGTATGGACATGACCACAGATGAGGATATGATGGAGGAGGCAATAGACCCCCCAGATGTTTCAATTGCGGTGATATTGTTCATGTCTCATGATTCTAAACTAAGTTGTGCATTCTCTACACATATTGTTATAGTCCTGAACATGTAACCGAGGATTGTCCAAAATTGCTAAAGAAATGGGTGGAAAAGAAGGGTAATTGTAACATGGTACATGCCGCGCCACACAAAAACAAGAAGAATAGGGAAGAGGACGTCTGATTAGTAACCTATGGAGGGGAAAAGACAAGGGCTGACTTCGAGCATGGAGAAGGTTTGGGTCTACAAACAAAGGGAAATATTAGGAAGGCCTCCCATTCCCATCCTGAGTTTGATGCAACTTAGCATAAGTTATTTCCTCATGACATGCAAAGAGCCTTGGAGGAAGAACGAGTGAGAGAGTAGTTGCAATGCACGACTCAAAGGTATATTGAAGAGGCATGGGTCTGAGAGGAAGTTTAGAGGGATATGTAGAGATCACTAGAAGAATCACGGATTCACAAAGAAGTGTAATGGGAAAAACAAAGCTCACTAGAGGAATCTCGTGCGTACGAAGAACTATAATGCGCGACAAAGAGATCTTTGGAGGAAGCACACATGCATGAAGAAATATAGCGCATGACCCAAATATATATAAAAGAAGCATGCAGATAAACTATTGTGATGCACTGAGTAGGAAGCATATGAACATCACCAAGAAGAGTTGCAATGTATAGCGTGCATATAAGCCTTGCACAAACTCAGTCGCATAGAAAAAGAAGAAGATAAATCCAATACCTTCTTGCATTATTTTTTGTGTTTTCTCATAGATCCTGAAGCTGCGAGTAAGTCGACTCAGATGTTAACTGCTTGCATGAAAGAACAAGGAGAGGAGACCATCATTTCAACTCCACTACCAGAAAGGGATGTTTGTGAGGTCATCAAGAAAAGGTGCACTAGCCGAGAGTTTAAGATGACAATAGAGCTCGGTGGGTATGACATGGATGGAGACATGTTGGATGTAGGATACGATGTGAACATTTTACCCAAGAAATCCTAGGAAGTGATAGGGAAACCTAAGTTGGTTTGGTTTCCCATTCAGCTTCTATTATCCAATCAGTATAATATCTACCCCATCGACTGGCTAGAGTAGTTAGAGGTGAATATAGAAGGAATAAACACAAAGGCCAAATTCTAAGTCATTGAAATCATGGATGATTCATATCCCAACCCTGCATTGCTATGAATCAACCGAGATTTTGGAAAAAACATGGTGTTGAATTTGAAAAAGCACCAAATGCCATTTGATATTGACACCCTACACGTGGTCATGCCACTTGATCCATATGAAGGAAACTTCTACAATGAGCTTGTTGACAAGGATGTGCAGAGCTTGACAATTGAAAATGTTTACAAGGTCATGGGGTGTAGGGAGGATTGCATAAACCCCACCGTATATGGGGAATTAACTTGGAGGAGTGTCAAGTCTTATGACATAGATTCTGAAGATGCCTTAGATAGATGGAATTATAAGCTTTATGAGGTGTCAACAAGGCGATGTGCGTGGATCACAAAGGCAGTGCTATGGATAGGATCTGAACTTTCTGACACCCCATGGTTTTATGACATTGAGTGATGCAGGAGCATCACCTTCAAATTCAAAACGCAAGCATGGAAGCAAAGGAATGACATCTCAGCATGACAAAGTTTCAAATCAGAAATTAACTCAGAATTAAATCAGGTTGTTGAGATATTTTGTAAACAACATTTTAAAAATGTAACTTGTTTGTAAAGTTGTGAAGGACTATAAGGGGTTGTAGATATAGAGTGTTGACTCTTATCTGGAAATAAATGTTAGTTATTGTAATAGAATAGAGTAGGTAACCGCTAAGAGTTTGATAGATAGGTTACAGATAGGACGACGAGTTCTTGTGGGGCTGGTCCTTAGATAGTTTGTTGTTGCATTGTAAAAATTTATGAGATTAGGAGGAGATGAGATAGAGATCAAAGAGATCAGTAGAACAGAGTAGAGTAGAAGAAATACTATGTAATTTTGTTTTCATGAATGAATAGAACAGACATAATTGATGCAAATCCTTGGACTGTGTTCATTTAATAGGTGATTGAAAGAATGTGATATTTTGTGTGTATAATTATTTTCATTTTCATTCATGTATGATTGTTCGAGAGGTTGACTGTATGAGTTCGCGACGAAACTAGATGAGTTTCAATTGTTTCTCTTATGAAAATTGTATGCAAGGTGTACATATTGAATGCAAGGAGTGCTTCGATTGAGTCTCGGATTGACTCACAGAAGTTCGGAGAGAACAAAGGAAACTTAGACCAGGTGCAAGGTGTGCACAACATCAAGAAGCGACCAAGCATCGAAGAAAATGAAACAAAGGAATGCTCGGTGGGAAAGAAGAAATTATTTTCAAGAAATCCTTCAATCTGAGATATCAAAATCCTGAGGACGCAAGGTTTGCATGGGGAATTGAAATCCCTTTAAGGACAAAGACCATAAGGGATATCACTTTCACAAGTGTTGACGATATCCAAGAGTCGGACTCACAGGAGGAGAAAAGGTTTGAAAATTTTGAACACTTAGAAAATCTTCTAAGTCAGAGAGATCAGAAGCTCAGGAGGAAGAGAGACAATGGTCATTGGATCACAGTGCAATGAATCAATAGCTATCTTATCATAGTAAGGTGCATGATCCTTATCACTTCGCACACTTAGGGGAGAGAATTCACCAAGGGTTGAGAACTGAGATTTTCAAAGCCGGAAGAGCTAGAAACCCGAAGTAGAATCTCAGTCGTCTGATCATAGTAATAGATCTGATCCGTCAGATTGTTCAGAGTAAAATTCAAGTGACAGATCACTAGAGTGGATCTAAGCCATCAAATACTGTGAATCCAGGAGGAGTCAAGTTTGAAACATGATATTTATGAAGCACGGAGAGCTTAAGGGCCAGAGTGAATCTAGACCATTGGATCCAGGAGGGAACGTGTCCATAGGATGGAAGATACAAAGGAAGGTGAAGGTATAAGTGTTGAAACACCTGAAGCCTGAAGAGTCAAAGAGCCGAGAGCTGTCGATCTATAGGTGGACACTTGTCAATAGATTGCGAGCTCCGGGTAAAGTTGTTGTGGATTTTTAGTTGAGAACTAAGACTGTCGAGCCCCGAAGACCCGAAGTGATTCAAGGCCATCAGATCTAGGAGAGACGTGGCATAGATCCATGCACTATGGATAAAGTCCCGAAGTAATCCTAGATCGTTAGATCAAGAGGACATGCAGAATAAATCCACTTACTTCGCGGGGAGAAAAAAATTGAGAGTTGAAAATTCTGAAGTCCGGATACGCGAAGGGATCACAATCGTTGATCCGAAGAGGACACGGGTCAATGGATTAGAGTCTTAGGATAAAAGCCAAAAAAGGAAAGGGCTGAAGTTGAGAACTCCAGAGTTTGGAGTTCTAAAGTGATCAACACCGTTGATTTGACGGGACAGGTGTCCGCAGATCGTCAACTCCAGAGGATTGGAGTATGGAAGAGAGCTAGGTTTGAGATTTCAAAACTGTGAAGTCCAAAATTTCGAAGAGTTCACATCTGTTGATATCGAAGGGACAGATCTGGCCCTTGGATTTGGAAGATGCGGATCTGAACCATCATTTTAGGAAGTGTCGTCGAGATCACAAGATCAATGATCCCGTAGCATTTCAAAGACATGAGTTGCACGAAGTTTAAAATATTGAGGGCAGGCCACAATCCAAACTGTGGTTTTGTCAAGAGGACATGTGGAGGCTGGAGGAGCATTGCGGGCCCAAAAGTAGTTTAACCTCAAACCACTTGTGGCTATGCCCGCAATCGTGTGGTCATGACCCAAGGACATATCATGAGAGGGCTTATCTGAAAAGGAGCTAACACCCATCACTCTAAGATTTCATAGAAAATTGAAAGGAAAGGTCACAGATATCACAAGACCGCACGAGAAGGACAAAAGGACCTATTTTTTATTAATACGTGGGACTGTCAAGTTCCTAAATAGTCGCTTGACTCAGAGAATAGGATATCCTTTGACCAGGAGGTCGCACAACCCTACGGGGAAGTAGGGGGGTTACATCAGGTGGTATCAAAGCTAATATTGAGTTTTTTTGCAGACAA
>SNQJ01S0056367.1:34010-44502 GCA_010110895.2 Picea sitchensis | reverse complement strand
TGTAGGTGACATAGTGGAATCATGCCACCTAGAAGGCATAGAGAGAATGCAGAAATGGAAGAAGAAATGAGGCGACTCTGAATGAGACTAGATGCCATGGAAATAGCACAGAGGAGAGCACCAGAAATTGGAGATATCAGTGAAGATGAGAGCATAGAAGAAAAGGTCAAAGAAAATGTAGCAGAGGAAGCTGTACAAGATCGCTTGATAAAAAAAATTCAAAGATAGGAGCCAGAGAAAGAGTAGAGGTACCAATGTATGAAGGCAATTTAGAAGTTTAAGAATTGTTAGATTGGGTATGTTCTATGGACAAATAATTTGATTATTAAGATGTCGAAGAAGACAAGATGGTGAAGCATACAGTGACAAGACTGAAGGGTGATGCAACGCTATGGTGGGATGAATTGCAAGCCGAACACAGGAGCAATGGTAAGCATAAAATTAAAAGTTGGTATAGGATGGTAGCTAAGGTGAAAGGAAAATTTGTCCCGAAGGACTATAAAATCAATCTATTCAGGAGATTGCAGAACCTGAGACAGAAGAGCTTATCAGTGAAGGAGTACACTAAGGAATTTTACAGACTGAACATTAGGGTTGGATAGAAAGAGAATGAAGATGAGAAAACAGCTAGATATATCAATGGGCTGAGATATAAAATATAAGAGGAGATCAACATGATGTTTGTCAATAAAGTCAAGGGTGCTTATCAATAAGCCTTGAAAGATGAAGATAAATTGGCCAAAAAACAAAGCCAACGAAACAGAGGAGGAAACTCAAGAAGAGGTAAGGGAACCAGCAGAGAGAAGTTCCAAAAGCCGAAGCATGAAACTGAAAAACAACATAGTCACCATGAGAAAGGTGGAAGTTCTAAAGAAGGACAACACAGAGGAAGAAGTTCATTTTCCAAAGGACAAGGAAGAGCCAGAGGAGGCCTAGTTAAATGTTATACCTGTGGAAAACAAGGACACAAATCTTGGGAATGACTCGATAGAAAGAAAGAAGGAGGAGGTGAAGCACATGTTGCTGAAGAATAGAATCATGTGGAAGCAGAAGAAGTAGAAGGAGGAAGGAACCTCGTGATGAGGAAGATTCTTCTTAAACTAGAGAAGGAACCAAAGGAACTAGTTCAGCGAACAAGCCTATTCAAAACTTCTTGCAAGACAAAAGACATAGTTTGCAAGGTGATTATAGACAGTGGGAGAACTGACAATCTAGTATCCACATAGATGGTGGAGAAGTTGGAGTTGAAGACAACTACACATCCAAAAACATACAAGGTATCATTGTTGCATAAAGGACATCAAGTAATGTTAAGTCAACAATGCCAATTTGAATTTAAAATAGGAGGTTATAGGGATGAAACATTATGTGATGTAATTCCTATGGATGTCTGTCATATTTTATTGGGGAGACCATGGAAGTTTGACAGAAAAGTTATTCATGATGGGATAAAGAATACTTATACCCTAGAAAAGAATGGTAGGACACATATGTTGTTACCAATAGAGGACAAAGAACAAAAGAGGGAAGCTAGTTCGAGTATACTTCTCATGAGTGGGAAGGAACTCTTGAATGAAATCAAGAAGGAGAAAGAAATACAATTTATTATAGTGAGGAAGCCTAGAGTTATCCTTACAAATACTTATGTAGAAGATTTTCCTAAAGAAATCCAGGAACTGTTAGAAAACTTTGTTGACATAGTAGTGGATGAGTTACCTCACTCATTGCCACCCATTAGGAGTATAAGCCATCACATTGACCTTATTCTAGGAGCTAGTTTTCCAAACAAAGAAGCTTATAGGTTGACACCTAGAGAGAATGAGGAAGTCAAAATTCAAGTTCAAGATTTGTTGGATAAAGGTTTAGTCAGGGAAATCCTAAGCCCATGCGTGGTACCAACTGTGTTAAGTCCAAATAATGATGGAGGATGGAGAATGTGTACAGATCCTAGAACCATCAATAAGATAACCATTATGTACAGATTTCCTTTACCAAGGATGTATGATTTTATGGATTGTTTGAGTGGAGCAAGCTATTTTTCCAAGATAGATAGTGGATATCATCAAATAAGAATGAGAGAGGGAGATGAATGGAAAACATCATTCAATACAAATGAAGGAGTGTTTGAATGGTTGGTCATGCCATTTGGGTTGATAAATGCACCAAGCACATTTATGAGATTGATGAATGAAGTGTTGAAATACTTCATAGGAAAAATTTTCATAGTATATCTGGATGGCATACTAATATTCAGTAAGACAAAGAGAGAACACTTAAGACATCTGACAACAATGATGGAAAAGTTACAGCAAGAAAAATTGTTGATAATTCTGAAGAAAAGTTCTTTTATGAAGACAGAACTCATATACTTGGGTTTTGTGATCTCCTCAAATGAATTGAATATGGATCCATAAAAGGTGAGAGCAATCAGACAATCATCATCGTCAAGCATCATATTCGAGGTAATAATCTTTCATGGGTTAGCAAGCTTTTATAGAAAGTTTATCAGAAATTTCAGTGGTATATGTGCACCCATGATGGAAACTATGAAGAAGAAACACAAGTCCTTCAGTTGGACAGAGGAAGATGAAAAAAGTTTCAAAGTGTTGAAGAAGAAGATCACAGAACAACCAAATCTGGTCTTACCGGATTTTGGAAAAACATTTCAAGTGAGATGTGATGCAAGTGGATTAGCTATTGGAGCAGTCTTGAGTCAGGACAATAGGCCAGTTGCTTATTTCAGTGAGAAGTTGAATGACTCCAAGTAGAAGTATTCCACATATGAGAGAATTTTATGCAGTGATTCAAGATTTGAATAAGTGGAGACACTATCTAATTCCTAAAGAGTTTGTCTTGTATAGTGATAACCAAGATTTGCAATTTTTTACTAGTCAAGAAAAATTGAATCAAAGACATGAAAAATGGGTAAAATTTATGCAGAATATTACTTTTGTTATTAATCATATTGTTGGAATTGCTAACAAAGTTGCAGATGCTTTGATAAGAAGGATTTTGATTGTACAGGAATTTCAAGTGGATACCTTAGGGTTTGAACACCTCAAGGAGATGTACCAAGAAGATGAAGATATTAACGAAGCTTATGAGGCATGCAAGAATCCTGTATTGGGAGATAGAAGCCCATGGACTGAATATTTGATCTAGGATGGATTATTATTTAAAGGAAGCCAATTTTGCATACTTAAATGCTTAATGAGAGATAACCTGCTGAAAGAGAAACACAATGGAGGTTTAGCTAGACATTTTGGTCATGATAAGTCATTTTCACAGTTGAGAAATTCATATTATTGGCCGAGCATGAGGGAAGAGGTGAAAATTTTTGTGAACAAATGAAAAATTTGTCAGTATGCAAAAGGAATAAAAAAAAACACTAGTTTGTATCAGCCATTACCGATTCCAGAGAGGATATGGGATGCAATCAGTATGGATTTTGTTTTGGGATTGCCTAGAACTCAAAAAGGGAGCAATTCCATATTTGTTGTGGTGGACAAATTTTCAAAATTGGCACATTTCATACCATTCCAAAAGACAAACGATGCTACACACATAGCCAATTTGTTTTTCATAGAAGTAGTGAGACTACATGGATTGCCGAGAAGCATACTTTCAGACAAGGACACCAAATTTGTAGGACACTTTTGGAGGAATCTATGGAAGAGGTCGGGAATGAACTTGTCCTTTAGTTCATCATATCACCCTCAAGCAAATGGACAGACTGGAGTAATAAACAGGAGTCTGAGAATTTTTTTAATAAGTTTAGTCACTAAGCAAGGTCGTCAATGGAATCAGATTCTAGCACAAGCAGAATTTTCATTCAACAATTCAGTGAACAAGAGCACAGGGGAAAGTCCATTTGAAATTGTGTATGGTATACAAGCAAGAGGGATTACAGAGTTGAGAGATATGAATCAATATGAATTCAAAAGTGCTACAGTAGAGGATTTTGCAACAGAAATGCAAAAACTCCATGACAGAATCAGAGAGCAGCTACAAAACAACATCCAAAAATATAAGAGCAGAGTTGATCAAAAGAGGAGAGAAGTTAAATTCGAAGTTGGAGATGAAGTTTTAGCTCATTTGAGAAAAGAGAGGTTTCCAAGGGGAATGTATAACAAGTTGAATATGAATAAGATAGGACCATGCAGGATTCTCATAAAAATCGCAACCACTACTTATGAAATTGAGTTTCTAGACAATGTTGGGATATCACTGATATTCAATGTTGCGGAATTGTATCCTTACAGGAGAGATGAGGAAGGAGAATCAGATGATCATAAATAAGTTCAGTGGGAAGAACAATTGCCCACAGTAGAAAAACCTCAAACAGATAAAATCATTGAACAGAGAGATGGAAAGAAGACCAGGAGAAAGACATATCCTAAGTACTTAGTGAAGTGGAAAGATCAACCAATGGAAGATGCAAGTTGGGTCACAAAACCTGATATTTTGAAGAAGGGAAAGACAGTGCAGGAGCTCATGGATAGGAATCCATGAAAATTTTAACCAAAGGAGTATGATGCAAGAGCATCGCCTTCAAATTCAAAATGCAAGCATGGAGGCAAATGAGCAACATCTCAGCATGACAGAGTTTCAAATCATAAATTAACTCAGAATTAAATCGGGTTGTTGAGATATTTCGTAAACAACGCTTTAAAAATGTAACTTGTTTGTAAAGTCATGAAGGACTGTAAGGGGTTGCAGATATAGAGTGTTGACTCTTATCTGGCAATAATTGTTAGTTATTGTAATAGGACAAAGTAGGTAATTTCTAAGAGTTTGATAGATAGGTTGCAGACAGGACGATGAGTGCTCATGGAGCCAGTCCTTAGATAGTTTGTTGTTGCATTGTAAAAATTTATGAGACTAGGAGGAGACGAGATATAGATAAGAGATATCAGTAGAATAGAGTAGAGTATAAGAAATACTATGTAATTTTGTTTTCATGAATGAATAGAACACATAGAACTGTCCCAAATCCTTGGACTGTGTTCATTTAATGTGTGATTGAAAGAATGTGATATTCTATGTGTATGATTATTTTCATTTTCATTCATGTATGATTGTTCGAGAGGTTGACTGTATGAGTTTGTGATGAAACTGGATGAGTTTCAATTGTTTCTCTTATGAAAATTGTATTCAAGGTGTACATATCGAATGCAAGGAGTGTGTTGATTGAGTCTCGGATTGACTCACAGAAGTTCAAAGAGAACAAAGGAAACTTAGACCAAGTGCAAGGTGTGCACAACGTCGAGAAGCTACCAAGTGTTGAAGAACCTCAAACAAAGGAATTCCCGGTGGGTGAGAAGAATTTGTTTTTAAGAAATCCTTCGATCTGAGTTATCGAAATCCTGAGGATGCAAGGTGTGCGTGGAGAATCGAAATCCTTTTAAATAAAAAACTTAGAATGGATATCACTTTCACAAGTGTTGACTATATCCAAGAGTCGAACTCACAGGAGGAGCAAAGGTTTGAAACTTTTGAACACTTAGAAAATATTCTAATTCAAAGAGATCAGAATCTTAGGAGGAGGAGCGATAATGGTCGTTGGATTATAGTGCATTGGATCAACAAACGTCTGATCAAAGTAAGGTGCACGAGCCTTAGCGCTTCGCACACTCAAGAGAGAGAATTCACTAAGGGTTTAGAACTGAGATTTCTGAAGCCTGAAGAGCCAGAAACCCAAAGTAGAATCTCAGTCTTCCGATTGTAGGAATAGATCTGAGTCGTCAGATTGTTCGGGGTAAAATTCAAGCATTGAATCACCAGAGTGGATCTGAGCCATCATATACTGTGAATCCGGGAGGAGTCAAGTTTGAAACATGAGACTTATGAAGCGCAGAGAGCTGAAGGTCCGGAGTGAATATGGACTGCTGGATCCAAGAGGACACATGTTGACAGGTCGGAATATCCAGAGGAAGGTGAAGGTCGAAGTGTTGAAAGACCCGAAGCCCAAAGAGCCATAGAGCTAAGAGTCGTTGATCTATAGGTGGACACTTGTCAACATATCATGAGATTTGGGTAAATGTTTTGTGGAGTTTCAGTTGAGAATTGAGACTGTCGAGCCCCAAAAACCCGAAGTGATTCAGAGCCATCAGATCTAGGAGAGACATGGCATATATCCATGCACTCCAAATAAAGTCCTAAAGTAATCGTTGATCATTATATCAAGAGGACACGTGGCATAAATATACTTACTTTGCGGGGAGAGAAAATTTGAGAGTTGAAAAGTCTGAAGTCCGGATACGCGAAGGGATCACAGTCGTTGATCCGAAGAGGACACACGTCAGTGGATTAGAGTCTTCGAATAAAAGCCAAATAAGGAAAGGGTTGAAGTTGAGAACTCTAGAGTCCAGAGTTCCGAAGTGATCAGCACCATTGATTTCACGGGACAAGTTTCCGCAGATCGTCAACTCCAGAGGATTGGAGTACGGAAGAGAGATGGGTTTGATATTTCAAAACCTCGAAGTCTGAAATTGCGAAGTGATCACATTCTTCAATCTCGAAGGGATAGATCTGTCCCGTGGATTTGGAAGACGTGGATATTAACTGTCATTTCAGGTAGTATCGTCAGGATCGTGAGATCGACGATCTCGTAGCATTGCAGAGACAGGAATTGCATGGAGTTTAAAATATTTAGGGTGGGTCGCAATCCAAACCATTGTTTTGTCAAGAGGACACGTGGAGACTGGAGGAGCATTGTGGGCCCAAAAGTAGTTTAACTTCAAACCACTTGTGGCCACGCCTACAATCCTGTGGTCATCTCCCAAGGTCATATCACGAGAGGGCTTATCCAAACAGGAGCTAATGCCCATCACTCTGATATTTTGCAGGAAAGTGAAAGGAAAGGTCGCAGGTATCACAAGACAACACCAGAAGGCCGAAAGTACCTGTGTTTTATTAATACATAGGACTATGAAGGTCCTAAAGAGTCGTTTGACTTAGAGAATCGAAGATCCTTTAACAGGGAGGTTGCGCAGCCCTATGGGGGAGTAGGGGGGGTACATCATTGAGACAGTACTGGAGACATTCCTGGTCCAAATGGACAATATTGTCCCCACAGAGTAGGTAATTCATCCATGGATGTCGTGGCTCGAGGGACCTCGAAGAGGTGGTGGGTGACCCATCGAATAAATATTTGAAACTGGGATCATGTAGTTGATTTTATACATGTGCACTTCCATCCCTTCGTCGAATTTGAATTGGCCAACCAATATAAGGGCATAGAGGATCCCCAAGAACACATCTCCTTTTGTGAATGGTGCTAGACTATTTAAAAAATCCCTCAATCCCAATGGTTCCATCGGTTTTTCCATACCATGGATATGGACCCCCAAAGTTGGTATATCTAGGAGGAGATCTAGAGGAAAGCAAGTTAATGGACCCATATGACTTCCCAGTTCCTTTCAACATTCTAGTTCACTTCGGATAATCCAGTTGTCAATGAAGCTATCAGTCGGGTTAAGGACTTTATTTTTCATCGGTAGCCAACAATTGTTGGTCCATCGGTGGTCTGCTAATATCACCAGTCAGTGTCCAAGATAAATGAAGCAACCCATTGATGGAAGATTGAAATGGACAATGATGACGCCCACGACGTCCACATCCAAGAGTCTGAAGGAGAACATGTACTAGAGGTAAGGGTGGCCAATACAACTACACCAGATTATATTGGCCTATCAAGACTAAGAAACACAATATTGGGATAGAAGAAGCACCAAAGATGGCCATTATTGGGGATTACTAGGACAAGGAGACCATAACCCAGGTTTTTGACCTCCTAAAAGAGTGTGAAGAATTGTTTCCTCAAAGTTTTTCTAAGATGGAGGGAATTGTAGGATCCTTAGGAGCTATAAAGATCCAAATTAAACCTGTCACCAATCCAGTTAAGAGAATTCCCTAACATCTAAATCCTATATAAAAATAAAAAGTTCCAAAGGAGCTAGAATGCATGTTGGATGCCGAGATAATTTTCCCTGCCAAAGAATCTGACTGCATCAGTCCCATGGTCGTTCAACCATAAAAGACCAGGGAAATTTGGATATGTGTAAATCTATATGATTAAACACAGCTTTTGTCCATGATCCTTTCCTAACTCCATTCATAGACGAGGTGTTGGATAATTTTGATAGGGAAACCTACTCCTTCAAAGATGGTTTATCCAGATATCATTAAGTTCGGGTCATAAAGGAAGATTAGGCCAAAACCACCTTTGAAATTAAATGAGGGTTCTTTTGCATATATAGTCATTACCTTCATATTAAAAATTCCCCCGTAGTATTTTCTCAAATGATGGTAGCAATGTTTAAGGTGTTTATCCATAAGTTCCTTGAGGTGTGTTTGTACTATTGGACTATGTTCATTCTAGTAAAAGGCCATATACAATCTCTCTGGGTAATTTTGGATCGATGTCACCAACTGCAGATCTCTTTGAAATTGAAGAATTGCATATTTTGTTCTCCCTTTGGTATATTTCTCAACCATGTCATGTGTAAAGACGTCTTGCTAGTCGACCTGGCCAATATTGCCACCATCCTAGATATGGTGGCTCCTACTTCAGTTAGTAAGATGTGTGCAACATTGAGACATACTGGATACTACAAACGCTTCATATATAATTTTTCCTAGATCACGAACCCATTAGAAAGGTTGTTTCATAAAGATATTAAATATGAATGGACATCAAAATGTCAACAAGCTTTTGATACCCTGAAGGAAAAACTAGTTACTCCACCCATTTTTTATTTTTTTTCGGATTGGTACAAGATCTTCCATGTTCATGTCAATGCTTCATCCATCATGTTGGATTTCATCCTATCCTAGCCTAGCCAGAGGAGGGAAGTATTGATCATCCAATCTAATTTTCTAGACAAAATGTATCTGATGTTGAGTGGAATTATACTACAACCGATCACAAAGGCCTCTCTATGGTATATGCCCTGGAAAAAATTCACCACTACTTGTTGGGGTCCTTCTTCAAATTATTCACTGATAATTCTTCCCTCAAGTATTTAGTTAAAAAACCTGTGTTGGGTGGCCGCATCTTCTAGTGATTTCTCTTGTTTTAGGAATTTTACTTCGAGGTTGTGGTAAAATCAGGAAAACACAATGTGGGGTTGGATAATCTATCATGCATTGAGATGGGGGAGGTTGTTAATAGCCTTGAAGATGAACTTCCCAATACACAACTCTTCCATGTCAAAGTGGTCCCACATCAACTAGCTAAAATACCTTAATTCCTTATTTCTAAACAAGCTCCCAGGGAATATACTCCTGCACATTGTTACCAACTATTGACCCGCAGTTTTGATTATCAGTTGATTGCCAGGAAGTTATATAAGTTGGGTGTGGATGGAATCCTACATCGTTGTGCTTTGGTATAGGAACAATATCCCATTGTGTATGTGGCAAAAGAAGGAATTGTTGGGGTCTATAATGTCGACAAGGCCAATGCACGCAAGGTTCTACACATCGAACTTTGGTGGCCCTCTCTCTTCACTGAATCTAAGGACCACTGCAAGCATTGCAATGTATGTCAATGGGTGGGAAAGCCCTGTCGAAGATATAAGCTCCCCCTCTTCCCAGTGATTGCACTTGAACCCTTCGAAAAATGGGCCATTGAATTTGTTGGACCTATCAATCTGCCCACACATCGCAATGGAATGTCATACATTATCATTGCCACAAAATATCTGATAAGATGTGTTGAAGCCACACCAGTCAAGGATTGTATAGCCGAGACTGTGACACACTTCGTTTTTGACAATATTATCACTATATTTGGATGTCCATGGGTACTAATGAGTGACCAAGGTTCACACTTTATGAACACTACCATTCAGTAGCTCAATCAAGAGTTCACGACCCATCATCAAAATAAAACTTTGCATCATCCTCAAGATAATGGTACGGTTGAATATTTCAATAAAGTTTTAGAAAATTCCTTAACCAAATTTTGTAATGTGTAGGATGATGACTGGGATCAACGTATCTCTGTAGTTTTTGTAAGTTTTAAACCTGCGAAGTAAAGCAATGCATATATATTCTTAAGCAATACAGAAATTAATCAATGGCTCATACACAAAATACACAGAGATCTTTACCGGAAACCCTCAACCGGGAAAACCTTTATTTTTGATTATATCGAATTTCACCATTCGCCATACAATATATACAATGTTTTTAGGTATTCCATAGATACCAAAACCCTAATCCCTTAATCCGGGATTAATTTACAAATCAGCTAAAAATAGCAAAATCCGCTAAAAATAGCAAAAAACCGCCCCAAAAAATGGCCTTGGTGAAGGGATCGTCAGACGTAGTCGTCGTATCTGACGCACCCACACACACACTCATGCAAAGAATATAACACATACCCAACATTCTCCCACTTGTTGTTTTCTTTGCATCCAGGGGTCCAGGGGATTATATAGTCAACAATCTAGGGCAACAATGCCCATTGTTACTCTACACCAAG
>SNQJ01S0056367.1:7680-33945 GCA_010110895.2 Picea sitchensis | reverse complement strand
AAACCCTCAACCGGGAAAACCTTTCTTTTTCATTATATCGAATTTCACCATTCTCCATACAATATATACAATGTTTTTAGGTATTCCGTAGATACCAAAACCCTAATCCCTTAATCCGGGATTAATTTACAAATCAGCTAAAATTAGCAAAATCCGCTAAAAATAGCAAAAACCGCCCCAAAAAACGGCCTTGGTGAAGGGATCGTCAGACGCAGTTGTCGTATCTGACACACCCACACACACACACATGCAAAGAATATAACACATACCCAACAGTTTTATGGGCTTACCAAACCATGTGCAAAAGGTTGACTAAGAACACACCTTTCATATTAGTCAATGGGAAGGAAGTAGTCATGCCATTAGAATTTGTGGTCCCAAGCCTTCGAGTCACACTCGTTACTCATATGACCAATGATCAATCCCTCCAACATAGGTTGTATGAGATTATGGAACTTTAGGAAGACCGTATAATGGAAGGCTTCATCCAAGTGGTAGAAAAAGGCAAACAGAAGGCCTGGAATGTTCGTAACATTCGCCAAAAAATCATGCAGCCATGATCTTTAGTTCTATTATATGAAAATAAATATTCCCAACATCCCGGTAAGTTACGTATGCGATGGCTAGGCTCGTTTCACTTAGTCTATATCACTGAAGAAAGTGATTCCAAGATAGAAACTCTACAAGGATAGCCACTCAAGGGTCTCATTAATGGTAGCAGGTTGAAAGTGTACTATGGTCCTCAAGGGTCAACCACCATTTAATCTTTTTGATAACCTTTATAGAGAAATGTGTTAATATTAGTATAGGTAGCAAAGTGTTTTGCACAGTTCCTAGCTGACATAAGTTTAAGTTTAAATTTTTACTATATAAGCATTTCATCTTCACAAGGGAGATCCTTCCAATGATAGTCGAAGGAAGATCATTGATATTGCAAATTGTGGCGGTGTACTTTCCCACATATTGGGGCATGCTCGTTTAGCAAAGGTCACACGGGTACTAACCCAATTTCTTACGCCTTCCGTTCCTCAAAAATCCCTCAGTCCTAGATGGGGCATTGGCTTATCCCCCAAGTAACTAGTCGGATATAACATCACATTCTCCGATCACCCTGTATAGTACGACCAATCTAAATTTTTTATCAGTCTATCCACTGCATCCTTATAATTATTTGTTCTTTCCCTTCCCACCATCCCTCCCCCCAAATCCCTCTCTCCCTCCCATGCCTATATATTCCAAGGCCTCAACCCCCAACTCTCACCTTTCTCTTCCAGCTTATTACTGCGATTTCAAAGCTTCCCTCTCATGGCATGCCTTATCTGACTCTTCATCGATTTTTTATCAACAACTCATTCGAGCGGCCCTAGAAGCTCCTTTACCCACTACCACTAATTTCTTTGTATATCATACCCTGCTCATCCCAACCCCGATCCTCGCCAGTATAATATTTGCAATCCCCTACTTTTTGAACACTCATTTTCTTTCTCTCACAACCACCCCACTCCCCACTACACCCATCATTGCTTAACTTTTCACCATCCTTTATAACCTTCAATGTTCATATGAGACCTTTCTCAAGGACTTTCCTAACGCCCTCCTTGCCACCATCTACACCACTTTCTCCCCGGGAGCAAGTAGGATGAACATAGTTCCTCTCACTCCTCCCATTCATTCTATCCCTATGATCACATCCTGTCACCACTTCCAAAACCCACAGAATTCGACTGGCCAAGGGTTCCTACTCAACCTGACCACCCTAGAACAACACGAAAAGTAGTGAATGATGCTCTCTCTTGGGGGAAATGTGCTTCTTGGTCGTATTTTACCACATGCACCAATGAATGTCCTGACTCAAGTAATGGGACACAATCACAATTATCCTGCGCAATGATGATCTTCTCTTCCTCCAACTTTTCCCTGTTGATTATAAAGAAGTTGGCTCAAGGACAAGCCAGGTAATAGTGGTGGGGACATGTTGGCACCCAAATTTTTGGGTCTAGTTTTACATGCACACACAAACAAAAGTTGTGCGCGCTCATCCAAAAGTTTTGTGAGTGCCTGAGGATATGCACAAAAAAATTGTGTGGTGCGTGCATCAGACCATATTTTTTTAAGAAATGCATTGAGTTTGAAGGTGGTCAAGGGTGCGTCAATATGAGTTTTTTTAGTTGAGCATGTTGGTTCACATTTTTCCAGTTCTGAAAACTAAGAAGATGCTTGCCTAAAGCAAGAAAGGAATCAAAGAGATATCTCTCAAAATGATTGTTGCTAGCAGTAGATGAAATTGTGGGGAGGTTATAATATGAGTTGGCCAGGAAGTTAGGATTTCCCCTAATGTAGAGAACCTATGTGGATCCCTGGAAGGTACTAGAAGCATGTGAGGTCATTAGATTAGACAAGTGAGTGGAGAAAAACAACGAAGGAAAATTCTCCCCAACAAAAAAAATATATAAAGAGATATCTCAGCTTAGAAAACAAGCTGGCTAATTTTCAAATGCATTAGTCCCAAAGCTTTGACTTAGCCTATTGTAATATTGTGTTGTATGGAGAAATCTCTTGTGTCTTTTATTTTTTTGAATATTAAAGATCAACACAAGGTGCATAATTTTGTATTCCCACTATTTATATAGTAATGGGATGACGTTATATGGTTGTTCAACTCAGTTATTCAACACAATGTATATCTCTAATATGATGGAATACATCTAGTAATAAAGATATGGCAATTATGTTCTCTCCTATGTTTTTTAAGAATGAGAATCACATGTGCGTGTATAATTTTAATTCTTATTCCTTTTATAATATCATACATGAGTTACATGGATGTCATTTACAATACGGTTTGGTATGTTTGGTCCTCCATCCCTGACACAAGACCTTATGGTCTCTATGATCCTATCTGCATCTCGAGTGAGACCTTCCTCGGCCTTGGACGAGGATTAATATTCTAGTTCTTAGGGTTTTTTTGGACATGCTCTAGATGAACCCTGGGTCTCAAACCCCCCAATGTTAAGAAGTTTAGTGCATGTGCAAGCGTGTACTAAAAAAAGGACACTACACTGCACCAAAACAACCCACTGAGGAATCTTCAGCAAATGAAGAAAATAATGCTTAGATTATATTTTTGGATAACCATTGCACACCCTTCCAGGACCACCATTCATGGAACTACTATCCAAAAGTAGACATGAACAGGTTTGATGGATTTTATTCATTTGGTTAGGTTACCCAAATGGAACATTATTTTTGTCTCCATGGAATAATTGATAACCTAATGAAAATTAGAATGGGTGTTTTATATTTGGATGTAGAACATTGGCAATTTTGGAAATGGTATAAAAAATCTCATGGTGGCTACATTTCCTGGAGCCATTATGTACAAGACATATACTCTCATTATGAATGAAACGCTCACTATTTTTGGAAACTATAAAAATTATGTCAAACAACCATATTTATGGACTTTATTCACAGCCTTTAAACAATTGGAAATCCACTCGTAGGTCCTTTCTAATTCCTTTTTAAAATAATTTTTATTTAATGGTCTAAAGGAGGAAATTAGAGCACAAGTCATGATGCAACACCTATTTACTTGGTTGGAAGCCTATGATAGAGATAAATAAATTGACATGGTTATCAATTCACAAATAAAAATACCATCATTCACTTCTCATACTTTCTCTCCATTAGTAGCTACCACCAACACATCCACCTGACAACCCTTAAGGATCCAAATGTTGTCCCTAGAAGAGATTGTCGAATGAAAACACCTCAAGCTTTGTTATAATTATGATGAGAGGTATTTCAAAGGGAACAAATGTAAATAATGGAAATTATTTCAAATGGATGTATCCCCCCAAGACCACTCAAAATACATTCTAGTAAAATACACTCCTGAACCAGACTTCGAAGAAAAAAACCCTCTTACTCAAGAAGAAACAATCTTATGAGCCCCTTTGTGATGAGCCCCAAATTTCCCTCCATGCTTTATCTAGTTTTATTGCACGTCAAACACTAAATTTTATTGGTTACATCAAGAACTATAAGGTGATTCTTTTGATCAACAATGGAAGCACCTGCAATTTGATTCATAGGTGAGTGGCTAGAGAAACCCATTATTATGTCCATTCCATACCTAATTTTTAAATTATGATATCCAATGGTGGTATGATGGAATTTTGAGGCCGATATGAAAATGTGAAACTTCAAATAGGAGAGTATCATCTCAAATCTCACAGGTTTCCTATTGAAATGGTTGGTTGTGATGTATTATTGGGTGAAGAATGGTTAGGAAATTTGGGACCTATCACCATTGACTTAAGGATTTATATACAAGCTTCACTAAGGAAGGGTAGAAATATACCCTCAAGCGACTTAAATCTAGTTCTCTTAAAATTATTAGTTCTTTTCGTATGGAGAAGTTATTGAAGAAAGGACAATTAGAGATGATTTTCTAGTTCAATTCCATACAAGTGGTGGAAACCTCTCCATAGATATTGACCCTAATTTTTTGTTGTTCCTATCTAAAAATCAATGGGATTTTGGAACACATCATGGCTTACTGCTTTCATGTGGTGATCATGACCATGGTATCCCCTTAGTTCTAAGTACTTCCTTTTGCACAAAAAAAAATAGAAAAGATCATATAGGAACTTTTGGAGGTTGGAGCCATTTGTCCCAATACTATCCCTTATCACCTACGGTCATGGTATTAAATAAATAAGGGAATTAGTGCACGTGACTTGATTTTTGGCCTCTCAATAATTTGAGCATCAAGGAAAAATTTCGTATTCCAGTTATTAATGATCTCTTGGAAGAGATTCATGGAGCCCAATTTTCACTAAATTAGACCTCCATTCAAGATATCTCCAAATAAGTGTTATAACCCTAATTTTCACCAGACATACTTACCTGGCATCAGGCCATCTCAGACTCCTTCTTTTCCAAAACACTACTGAACAACTCTTCTTTAAAACCCCCTTTATAAAGGCCCACGTGCCCTTCTCCATTACTGCACGCGTGTACACGCTAGCTTCCCCAATACAACCCGTGTGTACCTACAAAAGCACGAAAAAATAAAATTTATTGACGGAACACACAGCTTTGGGAAAGTTAACTAAACCTTTCATCCATGCATGGTCGGTCATTCAACCAAATACCTATCTCTTTCTAGCCTATAAAAGAAGGGGTAAGGGTCCCATTTGAAAGAAGGAAAATCATACTAAAGAGACTATACCCAATTGATCATTCCCCTTGTCCCAACCTTTAGCCTTCCTTGTGCAAAGAGAAATATAGAACAAAACAGTTGGAGGACAGTTGAAGAGGAGCCCAGGACCAGTTTCGAGGAGCAGTGCCGACCACATATTGTAAGTTTACTCTTGTGAAGATTAATACAAAAATGAATACTTTTCCCATCCCGCCATATCATGTGTTCGAGTTGAATGTTTATTTTATGATATTGTCACAACTAACCCAACAATTAGTATATGAAATGCATGTTCCCAGGTTTTTGTTTGTTCATGTGTGAATGAAGGTCAGCTATGGGAGGAGACTTGCAATCAAAGAGGAAGTGAAAGAAAAAGGATTGACATCAAACAAAGGACTTAAGGTAGAGTTACTGAATCTCAATTACACCGTTGTATTGCATGAATGTGGGGTTTTGTGTTGGGAGAATAGGAAAGAGTAGAGGCCTTTGAAATGGTCATTTTCTGCATGCATGATTAGAGCCCTTAAATTCTAATTCCGTAGGATGGATTCCCACCCACAACAGAATTGGCAACCATACTGGGGATCTCTAGGGTTTCTGGGAATATTTTTCTTGGGTATTTAAAAAAAAAATTTGGTTTCATTCCTTATTTTTAAAGTTTCTGCAAAAGTATGAGCTAGTAGGGATTTTGGTCTTCCATACCAATATTCCCTGATTTCTTTGCTTAGATACTTTTATTTTATAGAAGTCACAGAGGTACACGTGGACTGTATAAGGCCTACACCCGCACCCTACCTTCACACAGCCCGCATGCACAAGCTAGCTGATGAAGTGTTAGTCGCGTGTCTGAGTTCAGAAAATTGTTTTTTAAAGAGGCAGTCATCCTCTCCCCTGTCAAAAGTGATCCTTCTCAGAGGTTTTCTGGATCTCATTCTGGTCTCTGTTTTTGCAGTTTGTAGCTTAGGTACCACCTCAGATTGGTTTTTCTCTATGAAATTTTCCTTGAATTGTTTTTCTTTTCTATCAAAGTAAGTTTCTGAGTCTTCAAGGGACTTTGGTTCTCAATACCAGTAGTCTCTGTCAGTGTTTGATTGCTTATATTTTCATTTTTTGAAGAGTTGTAGAGGTACACGCAACCTGCATAAGCTCTACATGCATGTACATGCGCCCTGACCTTTTACAACTCACGTGCACACGCTAGTTGTTGAACTGTCGTCTGCGTGATTGTTGAGAAAAGTTTTGTTCAAGGAGAGGCAGTCATCCTTTTCCTTGTCAAAAGTTATACCTCTTAGGGTTCTTGGTCTCTATCATAGCATTCAACAACTTAGGTCTGATTACAGCATAGCTTTCTTTTTCATTAAAAGATTTATTTTGTTTCTTAGCTTTTTAAACTTACTTTTAGCTTGAAATTTTAAGAAAAATGAGTTGCATTTAAAAAAAAAAATCCCCCTCATGGCTGGGGGGCCATGAATCATGCATTCATCAGTTTCTTTTAGAATATTTTGTTACTTCTGCTTTGATTGGAAGAAAATATAAACAAATAGCTTGTAAGTTCTCTTTCTTTCTTGGCATTTTCCTTGCATTGTTATTTGAAAAAGAAAAAGAAATGAGCATAGTGTTGTGTTTTCTTCTCATCTTAAAAGCATTTCAAAAGAAAAATAAGAAAGATAATCCTTCTTTTCTAGTGTTCTTATCATTTCTTTTTTTCTTCAAGAGTCTTAACAACATCAGTTGCATTACCGTACCCTTTTGAGTAAATCAAGCCAGTAAAAAGAATGCTAATTAAAATTTACTAGACTTTATGTTTGTAGGGTCCATCAACTAGATTAGGCTAGAGCCTTGATTTAGGTTGGAGAGGAAACTCTTGAAGGCTATAAAACAAACATACAAGTCTGTGCTAAGGAGTGTAGAAGTCCAGTAACAATTGAAATTATTCGGGACCCCCCTCTAACATAGGGGATAAACACAAGGTCATGTAAGGAAAGGTAGCAGAGATAACCCCTCCAAATCCGGACCAAGCGTAGCGGGGAACGTATATAGAGGACTTGTCTTGGGATTTCGTTGATCACATTTTCCATGGAGCTTTGTGGGTCTCAAATCTATTCGAGGTCCTTAGTCTTCTTCCATAACACTTTCATTATATACCCTTGATAGGTTTTGGGCTTGATACCCTGCTCATTACGATCCACCCGACTGTCAACTGTACCCGCCTGGTGATTGTTCACAAGATGGAAACCTAGTTGCCTTTATTTTAGGGACTTACACAGGTGACCGCGGGGGTATACCGCAGTACCTAGGGTAGACATTGGGCCATGCTTTGTAGAGTATACCCAGAGGGTGCTTCCGTATTCGAATTTCACTTGCACCGGTAAGTTTCTCTAGTGTTGGTTGGTGTAACTGTTCTTCCAAATAGTTAGTCGTTTGCTTGATTTTCCTTTAGGAACTTTTAGTTTGTGCTTTGTGCTCCCTAGTTTTCCATAGTGAGTTATTCAGTCGTGGATTTTGGTCTCTGACCTAGGGTGGTAGACCTCCCACTCCACCGATCATGAGGAATTTTTGGTCTTCCACTTAGAAACATGGAGCCGCCTCTTTATAGGCGTTGTTTTGATCACACTAGTTCTTCAGAGTCAGTGAGTGACACTTTTATGGATTTGAATGATACTGAAAGGGGAGAGCCTCTACATAACATCTTCATGGATAAAGTTCCTGATGATACCAACCAAGGAACCCCTTCACAAGGGGATTCTTGTTCTTTTCCTTTCTTTGGAAATGTTGGTGTCCCTTTGATGGCCACTTTGTTTATTCCTGGGTTGAATGTGGGATTACCAGTTTGGTTGGGTACCATTCCAAATGTCCCGAATTCTCTTAACGCTTCTCAGTTAAGCACCTTAAGTCATGAGAACCCTGTTGATGTTTCTTCATTAGCAAAGTCTTCTACTCATCCTTCTCCCGCCTCTAGTGAAAGTACAATTAAGAGTAACCGAAAGTCTAAACGAAATAGAAAGAGGAAGAATAGGAAGAAGAAATCACCAACCTTTGCGAGTCATGTTGGAGATAGGTCGACAACCTCTGCAAGTCACATTGAAGACCAGCACCCAGCCTCTGTAACTCATGCTAGGGGCAATAACCCACCCTCTACAAGTCAAGTTTGGGGAAAGAGTCCAGTCACTGCTAGTCATACTGGTAATAGGTCTATAGCCTCTGCAAGTCAAGTTATCGACCCATCACCAGCCTCTGCAAGTCATGTTGGAGATGAGCAGCCAACCATTGCTAATCATGATGGGGGCATTAATTCTGTTTAGAAACCTAGACGGATAGGACGTAAGCCTAAGTTCCCTTATAATATTTGCAAGGGAGATCACCTTACTCATTTGTGCCCTGGCATTCCAGAGGTACAAAGATTGTGGTCCCTATCTGCAAGCTCTTTTGATTCTGAGTCTTCTGAGGTTTCCTTGCAGCCTATTCAGCCATTGGTTGAGAAAGTGGTCATGCCGATGCAATCATCGGATGATCCCACTCCTATTTTGAGGGGTGAGGTGCCTTTAGACCTTGTATTCTCTTCGCCTATTCAGCCATTGGTTGAGAAAGTGGTCACGCCGATGCAGTCATCGGTTGATCCCACTCCTCTTTTGAGGGGTGAGGTGCCTTTAGACCTTGTAGTCTCTTAGGTTATGTAGTCATTGGTTGAGAAAGTGGTCATGATGATGTAGTCATTGGCTAATCCCACTCCTCTTTTGAGGGGTGAGGTGCCTTTAGACCATGTAGTCTCACAGCCTATGCAGTCATTGGTTGAGAAAGTGGTCACACCAATGCCATCTTCGGTTGATCCCACTCCTCTCTTGGGGAGCGAAGTGTCTACCAACTATGTTTTTATCATTTCCAGTTCCATACTTTCAGAACAAGGGGGCATTCCGCTCACTCCGAGCACACCCCCTCCACACCCTAGGATGGTTTCATTTGATTGGAATGATCTTGTTGAGCCTTATCTTCCTTCTTCTGCACATTTTCAAATAAGGGTTGAAGTTAATTCAACAAACATTTATCGATGTATTATGGATGAAGGAGCCTCTACAAGTATTTAATCCTCCTCGGTTTGGAAAGTCTTGGGATCTCCCAAGATTTTGTCTTCTTCGTATGAACTGTTGGATTTTGACAGACGTCCTAGTGAATATTTGGGGGTTCTTCCTCAGTTACCTATATATTTAGGTGGGAAGACTGTCCTTGTTGATTTTATAGTGGTGCAAGGCCCGTTAGATTTCAATATGCTTCTCGAGCGTTATTATGTATATGCTATGAATGTTGTGGTGTCTATGCTTTTCCGGATGATGCATTTCCCTCACAATGGAAGCATTGTCACTATCGACCAGCTGGCATCTGATAATCACCATCCTAATTTGGCATTATTTTAGACTACCCCTTTATATGTTCCTAGTGTTCGTGTGGGCTATATCCTGCCACGGGTTAATTATGTGGCATCTTATCCTCAATGTTCAATTTCTTCTGAGAAGGAACCTGTGCAATCATGTTTCCCTACCTGGGACTTGGTCTCAGCAATTGATCCTTTGGTTTACCCAGTGGAGGCATACGAGCCCTTGCTTCCCCCTCTTGGTCCAAGTAATATTAAGTCTCCTTCTGAGTATGATCTCATTGTTTGTAGATCCTCAAGCCCTTGTGCTTTTGATTCTTCTTTGATAGACTCTGCCAGTCCTAGCCAGAACCTCCATCGTCATATGGACTATGGTCAGTTTACTTCACCCTTTAGGAATGTCGACCCTCATTTGCGTGATTTCTTGGATTTTGAATTTCCTTTAGATGAGGCTATCCATGAAGCCATGACTATGGTTTCTATACCACGGGAGGACTTACACCATGGTTTTTGTTTCTTCCCTTTTGGGAGACTTTACAAGTTGACTATCGAAGAGACTCTTGGTATAAGCCTAGTAGTAGGCTCTACCCGAACCAGTTTCATACATGAGTCATAGCCCCCAACGGGTCTTCTTTTAAGCCCTTTTCAGACCCTCTAAACATGAAAATATTGTCGAGGGATCTTGTGGCATTTCACGCTCGTTAAACTAAAATTTGAAGGCACGTCTGTCCGATGGTAGTTTACCCCTTTTTCGGTGTGGATGGTCAACTGTACGAACAAAGGTCTACTCTAGGAACTTCAGTTCTCTAAAAGAGTATTCTCAGGTATAATGTTAACCCTTTTTCGGGCCTGAGGGACTAAATTTACGAGAAAGGAACCCCCACAGAGTCCATAGTTAAGCTCTTTTCAGACTCCCTAAAATTGAAAAGATCGTCGAGTGACCTTATTCCTTCACACTCGTTAAAATGGTCCAGAAGAACATTCTTGACGGAGTCCATAGTTAATCTTTTTTCAGACTCCTTAAAAATGAAACAATTGTCGAGTGATCTTGTCTTTATCACACTCGTTAAAATGGTTTTGAATAGACATCCTATCGGTGCTAGTTTACCCCTTTTTCGAACCGACTAGACTACCTTCGAAAAAGGTACCCCATCGGAGTCTCCTTTTACATTTTTTCAGACTCTCTAAATATGAAAAACCACCGAGCTTACCTTCTCTGGGCTCATTAAACTTACATTGAAGGATGTTACCATTGTGAGTGTTGTTAACCGAGTTTTCATACCTACGTCTTTGGCCTAATGTCGGCTCCATGTTGCTCTCAACTGAACCATCTGAAGTATGCCTTATACGCAAGCCCTGTAGCACTTTGCCTTTGCGTCTTGACACCTTTGGCCCCATGAGGAATTTTTTCTGACTGTCCTTGCTTTAAACATCAGTCATGTCCTTGTGCCTCGAACTCGTGTGTTTGTGACACTCATTCCTCCTTTGTAACATAGCATNAAAAAAAAAAAAAAAATATACCCCAAAAAGAGGAAGGGAAAAGTATTTTATTTGTATTGGAAGCACAATGAGTTGCCCTTGGATAAAGCACATCCTTCTATTTGTCTGTCAATCCCTGGGATTTAATATCACCTTAGGAAGTTCTTCCTGCTACATTGAGTTGTGTTCCTCCATTTGGTTATTCTTCTAAACATATGGAGAGTTTGCGTTGCCTCCTGCCTCGTGAACTTATGTCAACACCATCCTGCCTGAGTCTCATCATTAGTAGTGCTATTGTCCAAGGGAATTTTTTACCAATCCTGAGTCGGCCCCTCTGCAGTTTGTATCTTGCCCTCATGCCCAGCCATCCCGAAAGTCCAATCAAGTCTTTGTTCGAAATCAATGAAGCCTACACTCTGATCATCAAGATCCTCTAAGTCCATGACCAACGAGCCGTCAAAGACCTATGGGTAGTGAATTCGTACACTCATATTACACTCCTACCCAAGTTTTGAATATTTTGAAGTTGATTCTCGAGCTCTGAAGACATCATCTCCAACCATCAGGACTTATCAACTTCTAGAATATGGATACTATACATGTATATGTTTTTTGATTTCGAGATGTAGCTCCGATGTGTATTTCCCGCGGCTACACTTTATATAGTTATATGACATGGATCTACAATGTATTTAATTGGTAGCCATGATTTTATTTCATCTCGAGCATGGGTATGCTCGCCTTGGTGAGACAATTTTTCTTTTGCAGATGGCACCTCTCGAATTCTGGTACCTGGGCTCACCGGTTTGGTACATTGATAAAGATTGATAATGTATTTGATCTAGATTTTATGAGCAGAAAAAAATGACTATAGATTATTACCAGATGATTAACACAGAATAACAGAGATACAGTAAAACTGGTTTTCTATTCAATAAGGAAATAAGATGAAACTATAAAATGCAGCGGAAAACAAGCTTGTTGGAATGGTGGCAGCTTATCTCTGAGAAGAGATGTGACGGCTATGCTCATTTGCAAGAATATTATTACAATGAGGCTCTCAAGGCCTTTTTACAATAAACAGGAGTTTCAAAAACCCTAAACATCCAAAAACCTAACCCTAGGAGATGAAGCACCAAAAGTCATGTGGGCCCCGTTTGGGTAAGTCAGTACATCAACTTCCCAGGGTGGTAACTTTTGCATACGATCTTCGTTTTAGGCATATGATAGCCCATTGGAAAGATCTATCCGAGGACTACAACAATTTCACAAAATTTCAAAATTAAATTTTGCGACCGCAACATATCCCAAAAAACGTCATTTAGGGCCTCAAAACGGCTCCGGAAGTTCAAGACCCAAAAAACTGCTAAAAATAGTAAATTATCAAAATTGCTAGAAAGTTATTTTGAGCCAGCTGGAAAAGGTGGGTGGACACCGATATCCACCTGGATCAATCCTCCATCCTTAGGAAGTAATGGTCTCCATTGTGTTGAGTTCCCCCATCAGATGAGGAAATTTCTGCTAAATTTGGCCCTGGGTGAGCCACTTGCCTTGGTGCAGGAGATGCCCTGCTTTGACGACTCAATAAATTTGGATCCTTTGTTGTCGAGTTACCTTGATTTGTGTCTCCACAATCTGATCAATGGATGCATGTTGTACGTAGTCGGGGTTGAGCTCTGTTGGTGTCAGCTGTTTTTCTACGTCTGAGGTGTCCAATAATGGTGGGAAATAAGGCCGAAGGAGGTCCACATTGAACATTGGGTGAGGGCAAAGGAAAGGAGGAATGTTGAGCACAAAAGAATTATCTCCCACAGCCTTGGTGATGGTGTATGGCTCATAACAGAGTGGGTGAAGCTTCCGATAGGGTCCTGTAAGGCATTCTTTCTGCAAGTGCAACCAAACTTTGTCGCCCACCTGAAACTTATGTGGAACTCGATGTTGATCATGGTGTTGCTTGTACTTGCCATTGGACTTATGTAGGATATCCTGAACCTATTGGCAGATGTGTTGGATCCTCTCAATGAACCAAGTGTCTTTGTCAGCCTCAGTTGGAGCAAGAGAGGAGTCAGTCGAGGTGACCGCAAGGGGAAGTGAAACATCTATGGGACCCAATGGTTGGAATCCCAACCCCACCTGAAAGGGGTTGTGGTTGGTTGAGCTATGCAGGGCTCAATTGTGGCTATGTTGGAGATAGGGAAGACTCTCATCCCATGTGCAAGGGTGCTTGGAATTATACATGCGCAGGATATGCAGGATCATTCAATTTACAACCTCGGTTTGGCCATCTGTCTGGGGGTGGAAGGTTGTGGATTTGGTGAGATTGGTGTCTAGTAGTGACCATAGGCTTGACCAAAATGTGCTGAGAAATCGACTATCCCAATCTGATACAATGGTTTGTGGGATTCCAAAATGTACCTAGACTCGTTCAAAGAGGAGCTTGGCAGTGGCTTATGCTGTGATGCTCTTCTTGCAAGCAACTAGAATCGCCATCTTAGAAAAGTGATCGACCACCACAAAAACACAGTTATTTCCCCGCTTGGTGGATGGGAGGCCCGACATGTAGTCCATTGAGATGGATTCCCATGGTCTGTCAGGAGTAGGAAGAGGGGTGTACAGGCCCTGTTTCTTAGTGGTTGGTTTGGAAATAGCACAGGCAATGCAAGACCTGATATACTTGCTGACCTCTTGTCGAATTTTTGGCCAGTAGAAATGTTTTTGTAGCATCGCCACTATCTTTTCGACACCGATCATCTTCATTCGCTCACTTGAGGGAACACATATATGGCCCAGACGACACAACAACCCATCCTGAAGATGGAAATTATCAACAACTTCCTTTGCACCCAACATTTGGTAGGTGGTGGCGAAGTCCGGGTCTATCTCATAGAGTTGGGGCCATCCAGAGGTCTCATGGTCGTAGGAGTCTAGAACTGTGGTGAGTGTCGCGACTGGTGGTCTGCTGAGGAAATCAGTGACATAGTTGGTGCTTCCTGTTTTATACTTGATGTTGAGGTGAAATTGCTGCAAGTATGTGGACCACTTTTGATGGCGGCCATTCTACAATTTTCCTTGTGTCTGCATGAATTGTAGTGGCTTATGATCAGTGTGGATGACTGTCTCCCTCCCAAGAATGTAATGTCTCAACTGGCAGCAAGCTTTCACAATGGAGTACATTTCTTTGTCATAAGTAGGGTACTTATAGACACCATCTGATAGTGTCGCACTATGATAGGCCACGGGATGGTTGTGCTACGTGAGAACGACACCCACAGCATAGTCTGAAGCATTAGTCTCAATCTCAAAGGACTGCTGCAGGTATGGTAGTGAAAGTACTAGGACTGAGCACAAGGGTTGCTTCAAATCATCAAACACTTGTTATTGGGGCCGTCCCCATGCAAATTTCTCCTTACCACCACCCTTGGTTATTTGGCTGAGGACCCATGCAATATGGGAGAATCCCAACACAAACCTGCAGTAGAAATTTGTAAGGCCCAAGAAGCTCTGAAGCTCAATGAGTGTGGTTGGGGCTGGCCAGTCACGGATGACTTGGATCTTGGCTGGATCCACATGTATTCCATGTTGATCAATGATGCATCCTAGGCAATGTACGTTGTCCATTTCGAAGGATCATTTTTCCAAGTTGGTGTATAGCTTGTGTTGTCGTAGGGTGTGCAGAACCTACTGAATATGTTTCAAGTGTTCGGCCCAAGTCTTGTTGTAAATGAGAATGTCATCAAGATACACCACTACAAAAGTATTGGTGAATGGTCACAGGATATCATCCATCATCCTCATGAAAGTGGATGGATAATTTTTCAGACCAAAGGGCATGACCAACCATTCAAAAAGGCCTTCCTTTGACTTGAAGGCGGTCTTCCATACATCTGTCTGTTCTATCGGGACCTAGTGGTAGCCAGATTTCATATCAATCTTACTGAAGTATTTGTCCCCCATGAGTTGATCAAGGAGGTCGTCGATTCGGGGAATCGAGTACCGGTTTCTGACTGTGATTTTATTTGGAGCTCGATAATCAATGCAAAGTTGCCAAGTTCCATCTTTCTTCTATACCAGCACGATTGTGCTCCCACAAGGTGATGAGCTAGGACGAATGTTCCCCTTGTGGAGAAATTCTTGGATCTATCGCTTGATCTCCTCATTCTCTAACAGAGAGCAGTGATATACTGGCCCATTGGGAAGCGGTGCGCCGAGGGTCAGATCGATGGGGTGCTTGACCTGGCAGTGCAGAGGTACCCCGGTAGGTGAGGAGAAGATATCTGAGTATTCTTCCATGACCTTATCTACTTGCTTCTGCTATGTTGAGAGGTCAGCAATAGAGACCTTGGATGTGGCTGTGAGTTTTCTCTCATTCTGAGAGTGAATCACGAAGAAGACAAACTTCCCCGTCTGAGAGATGACCTTCCTGCATTTCTTAGCAGAGATCAAGGAAATAGCACTAGGTGGGACAACCTTGGGTATCCTGTACAATTTTCTGTTCAAAGTAATAATAACACTACAAGGTCTAGACTCATATACAACATGACATTTCCATAAATAAGGTTGGCCCAAAAGAACATCACAAACTTCGAGAGGAGAAACATCACACAATACCTCGTCTTTGAAGGGCTTGATGTCATACGACATTCGACACTATTGGCTGACACGAAGATCGCTTCCTTGGCAGAGCCATCCAATGGTGTAGGATTATGGCTGCGGTGTTGTTGAAAGAGCCAACCTCTTGATGACCTCTGTTGAGATGAGGTTCTTCTGGCTACCACTATCAACGCTGAAGTGCAGTGGGGTGCATTTTACCCACATCCTTGAATGGAACAGGTGCTCTCCTTCTTCTAGCTCATCTAGTTCACCATGTTGGAGCTTGGTGGTAGAAACGGTGGCACTGTGTTCCGCATCAATGATCCATATTCCCCTTTCTGGTTTTGACTCATAGTCATAACCTGCATCTGATTCAGAGGCTTTCATTTCAGCCACCATCATTAGTTTTGAGCGGTAGTTAGCAGTGTTATGCCAAGGGCTATTATGGAAGTCGCACCACTTCCCGATATCTTTCTTTGTCTTTCCAGTGTCCTTCTTTGCTTACAGCTTGGACTGGTTGTTCTGATACTATCCATATTTTCTCTGTCCTTTGTTTTGTGGGTTGGGGCCGCCCTTTCCTGGCTTTTGTTGTGAGGGGTTCCCCGACCCAAATTGTCACGTCTTTTGTTTGAGCTTCTGCTCGATTTTGATGACATATCGGTAGGTTGTGCCCAAGGATGAGTTGTCCAGAAATTCCATTTCGGTATAGATGTATCTATGCAGAGCACCACGATACTTGAGCACCACATGTCTCTTCGAATCTTTGATACCCAGCTTGGTGCGCAAGGTATGGAAGATATTTGTGAAATCTGGCACTGCTTGGTCTCTTTCTTACCGTAGTATGGTCCATTCGGTATACAAGTCGTCATAACTTCCGACAAGGTAGTATTATTCCTTAATAGCATCCCTGAAGGATTCCAAGGGTGGCCATGACTATAAATAATGAGGGTTCCTCTGTTTCCTTTTGCTCACAAAAAGTTTCCCACCAATCTTTAACATGGGGAATGGCTTTGAGGAGTGCAAAAGTAATCTTTTCTCTATTCGAAAAGTTATGGATAGAGAAATACCCTTCTAGTAGGTTCAACCACTTTTCTACAGCATCTGCATCTATCTGACCTTCAAATATAGCAATATCGAAGTTTATTTGTACCTTGAAGGGGGTGGTGCCTTCGCTCGAAGAAGATGCGTCACCTATTGGTAGTCGCCGAAGGATTTGCACAAAATTATCCATCATCTCGTTCCTCTATTGTGTGAGGGATTCCTTAATAAACAATTTGAAAGGATCTACTGTCTCGTCATCTTTCTTTTCTCCTTCCATGATAGGTTTCTTAGGTGTGTGAGAGCTTTTGTCCTCAAGATAAACAAGCTCGAGACCCAAATCTTTGTACTTCGACCTTTTTGGGGACATGCATTAAGATGACAAGGAGCATAATGCTATGATACCATTGATCCAGATTTTATGAGCAGAACAAAATGACTATAGATTATTACCAGATGCTTAACACAAAATAACAGAGATACAATAAAACTGGTTTTCTATTCAATAAGGAAATAAGCTGAAACTGTAAAATGTAGCAGAAAACAAGCTTGTTGGAATGGTTGTGACTTATCTCTGAGAAGAGATGTGATGGTTGCGCTCATTTGCAAGAAGATGATTACAATGAGGCTCTCAAGGCCTTTTTACAATAAACAGGAGTTTCAAAAACCCTAAACATCCAAAAACCTAACCCTAGGAGATGAAGTGCCAAAAGTCATGTGGGCCCTGTTTGGGTAAGTCAGTTCATCAACTTCCCGGGGTTGTAACTTTTGCATACGATCTTCATTTTAGGCGTATGATAGCCCGTTGGAAATATATATCTGAGGACTACAAAATTTCAAAAAAATTCATGACGAAATAATGCAATCACAACAACATACCCCAAAAAACGTTGTTTAGGGCCTCAAAATGGCTCCGAAAGTTTAGGGCCCGAAAAACTGCTAAAAATAGTAAATTATCAAAATTGTTAGAAATTTGTTTTGAGCCAGCTGGAAAAGGTGGGTGGCCACCGATATCCACCTGGATCAGTATTTCGGCCATCAGATTCTCTTCTGAGCTCACACATTAGGGGGCATCTGTTATAACCCTAATTTTCACCAGACATACTTACTTGGCATCAGGCCATCTCAGACTCTTTCTTTGCCAAAACACTACTGAACAACTCTTCTTAAAAAACCCCTTTATAAAGGCCCATGTGCCCTGCTCCATTATTGCACGCATGTACACGCTAGTTGCCCCAATACAGCCCGCGTGTACCTACAAAATCACGGAAAAAGGAAAGTTGTTGACGGAACACAGGGATTTGGGCAAGTTAACTAAACCTTTCGGCCATGCATGGCCAGTCACTTGACCAAATACCTAGCTCCTTCTAGCCTATAAAAGAAGGGGTAAGGGTCCCATTTGAAAGAAGGAAAATCATAGTAAAGATACTATACCCAATTGAGCGTTCCCCTTGTCCCGACCTTTAGCCTTCCTTATGCAAAGAGAAATATAGAGCAAATCAATTGGAGGACAGTTGAAGAGGAGCCCAGGACCAGTTTCGAGGAGGAGTGCCGACCACATATTGTAAGTTTACTTTTGTGAAGATTAATACAAAAAGGAATACTTTTCATGTTCTGCCATATCATGTGTTTGAGTTGAATGTTTATTTTATGATATTGTCACAACTAACCCAACAATTAGTATATGAAATGCATGTTCACATCTTTTTGTTTGTTCATGTGTGAATGCAGGTCAGCTTTGGGAGGAGGCTTACAATCAAAGAGAGAGTGAAAGAAAAAGGATCGACATCAAACGAAGGACTTAGGGTAGAGTTGTTGAATCTTAGTTACACCTTTGCATTGCATGAATGTGGGGTTTTGTGTTGGGAGAATAGGAAAGAGTATAGGCCTTTGAAATGGTCATTTTCTGCATGCATGATTAGAGCCCTTAAATTCTAAGTCCATAGCGGGGATTCCCACCCACAACAATAAGGATGAAAAATGAGGACATCCCCAAGATATCTTTTAGCACACATGAATGATTTTATGAGTTTTTAGTGATTTCCTTTTGATTTGAAAAGATCCTTCCACCTTTCAGAACCTCATGAACAATATTTTTTTACCCTTCCTATGTAATTTAGCACTATTATTCTTTGATGATATATTTATATACAAAAAAACCTTATAATCCCATATTGAGCATGTCAATAAAGCCTTACAACTCTTGTGGGACCACTAATTGTTCCTTAAACATTCCAAATGTGCTTTTTGGAATTTGGAGGTTAAATACATAGGGCACATTGTTAGTCAAGATGAAGTGTGACTAAATCCCAAGAAATTTGTGGCTATGGAAGATTGGACCCATCTTAAGACCTTAAAGAGCCTATGTGGGTCCTTAGGAATTACAAGCTACTACAAGAAGTTTGTGAAAAAGTATAGAAAATTGTTTCTCCCTTAACTTATGTAACATACCCAGCCTGCCATAGGCCTGGGTATGCTACCTGCAAGCCCACCCTTGGACTTCTTTCTCATACCGATACCTTATTTTTTTAATAAAGATGCATAAGATAAGAGAATTAAGGACATGCATAGCAATATCCAACAAACATGCATGTTCTAAAGATTCAATTTACGATAATTAAATATGCAACGGAAAAACATTCATACACAAATAATAATATCACAACACAGAGAACTTATATTTATGAAATATGACACCAACTGGTTACAGACCAAGGACGTTCCACCCAATCGTAGACACTACTACTCCAAATCTCAACAACAGCGTCACCCCGGAGCTAGGGCTATGAATCCACAAGGAGGGTTCTAGACTAAACTTGGCTTCCCAGACTAGTCAGCTCTCAAGCACTCACAAGATTCCAAACATTCACAACAATCCAAGTACCTAACTCTTTTCTACCCATCTTACACCACCCGAGAGAATGGACCTCCACCTTTCTCTGCTAAGTAGTCCCTCAGGCAGTCCCTCTCCTTATTAGAGCCTCCAACGCAACTAGTCCAAAATCGCAATGCTAGAAATCTCAATACTCACAGCTATGAGACATGATGGACCTAGGCCACTAAATCTCAGACATGCAGGCCTCAAGGCACGACTGGATCACACCAGCGGCCACTACAGCCAACTATCCTGTGGATAATTCTATTTCAATTCGGTCCCCCTTCCTGAAACCAATACGTAGGTGAGGATGGATGGAGGAGGTAAGTGCATGGGAGTGCATGAGGGTAAGAATGAGGTAACACAAGGTGATGGAGTGGACAAGCCAATGACCAACCCCACAATCGGACCAGGGGTGGGTTTAAGTATGTTTGTGGGGAAATCAGGAACCTCCTGG
Organism: Picea sitchensis; assembly: GCA_010110895.2. Classification (NCBI taxonomy): domain Eukaryota; kingdom Viridiplantae; phylum Streptophyta; class Pinopsida; order Pinales; family Pinaceae; genus Picea; species Picea sitchensis. Next base: position 13,934 of record SNQJ01S0056367.1, on the reverse strand, counting down.
CCTCCCTAAGAAGCTCACGTAACTGATCTCCCCCCCTCTCTTTAGGAAAAAAGGTAATTAACATAGGAATAAACATTTAGCCTCTCAATCCCCCTCTCTTGTGGAATCATATCCCCCTATAACTCTAGTCCTTGTATGTCTAGCAGCCATCGACATATTTATTATTAATAATGATAAAAACATTACATGCCATGGGCACACTAGCCTTTTAATAATTGTTTGGACACTCTGGCCTCTCAACATCGTAACAATACATTATTTAAAATGGGGTTTCAAAACCTGGGGTGTTACATCCCCTCCCCCTTATTTTTTCACTGTCCTCAGTGCATATACAAGACAGAGATCAAAATCTCAAATTTATTCAAAAAGCTGCAGGTACTCTTCCCTCATGACATATTCATGCTCCTAGGTAGAATCTTTAGGACCATAGCAGGTCCATTGAACGTTTACCAGCTCTATAACTCGATTCTGAATAATTTTTACCTCTCTGTCCAATACCCGTACTGGTTGAACCTGAAAATATCCCTTCATCTCTACCTGAATCAGACGCCAATCAATAAAATGGTTAGGATCATGTACATATTTATTTAGTAAATATACATGAAATACAGTATGCACATTCATGGAAGCAGGAAATACAAGAATGTATGCAATTGGCCCTATTCTATCCAATATTTCAAATGGACCACAGAATCTGCCTGCCATCTTTGTACAACTCCCAAATTTCAAAGATCTTTTCTTGGGCTTCACTTTTAAAAGTACATGCTCCCCTACTTTAAATTCTCTAGCTATCCCATTCTTGTCTGCATAAACTTTCTATCTATCCTGAGCTACCTTTAAATTCTACTTAATCTTGACCACCTGGTCTTCCATGTCCTTGAGCAACTCCGACCCAAGTAAAACTCTATCTGTTGGGTTTTCCTAACTCATTGGAGTATTTTATTTCCTACCATACAAGGCTTCAAATGGGATCATTCTCAATGAATATTGATACCCATTATTGTATGTGTAACGACTCCCTCAACCAAACTGAGACCAGGGTACGCCACTACAGAGAAACCACTCATGCTCTGACACCAGTTGCTAACATTCCCAGCCATAAGGCCAGGACATGCTACTCTAGGGAACATCTGCCGTTCCCATACTGCAGAACATACAATAGCATACCCAATAGTCAACTAAGAAATGCCACCTAAATTTACTCTTTAGACTGCATACAACTAAAGAATATACATACAGAACGCTCGCGGAAGCTTTACATCTAGCATAATCAAACAATTACTTTCTGTAACATGAATTTTATATTACAAATAAAAATAATTATTGATATGCATCATTTACAGGAATTACCCATAATCACACAAGCATTCATAGTCACATATATGATAAAATCATAACATGGGCATGTAAATAACAAGACAGCATATCCATATATCATACAATTGGTACTTATATTAGAAAGGTTGTCACCAAATTCTTACAGACTGTCCACAAACCTCCCAGCCATAGATTACACTGTTCATCACTCTCAACAATGAATCACCCCCAAGCTGGGACTGAACTCCACCCAGGGTAAAGGGATTCCTATCCAGGCTAAGGCTCATGGACAACAAGAAAGAATCTGTCTCAGGTGCTCACTCAACTAACAACCTACAACCTCTCATTCCCCACATGCCTGTCCCACCCAAGGAAGTGTTCCCCTTCTCTACTCAACAGTCCCTCGGCTGCCCCACTTCCCTTCCAGGGCTTCAGCAACAAGTCAAACCGAAAGTCTCAGAGCATTGTAGCTGCAGTTTAGCATCTATGGAAATCAATCCCCATCAATTCTCTTGCCTAGAGAACTGATCACTCAACTAACAACCTACAACCTCTCATTCCCCACATGCATGTCCCACCCAAGGAAGTGTGCCCCTTCTTTGCTCAATAGTCCCTCGGCTGCCCCACTTCCCTTCCAGGGCTTCAGCAACAGGGTTGACCGGAAGTCTCAGAGTATTGTAGCTGCAGTTTAGCACCTATGGAAATCAATCCCCATCAATTCTCTCACCCAGAGAACTGCTCACGGGCCTAACAACCCACTTCTTCAATCCCGCTCCAAGCTAACCAGGTACGCCAACCAAAATGGATGGGGAAACAAGTTTTGTAAAGGTGGAATGGTTGTCTCAAGGATAACAGAATGTATGAGTGGAAATGGTCATGGAGTCATTGATTGGATAACTAAGTGTGTTTCTGGGAATCATTGTCAACTCTTTGTCAAAACAATGGTCCATCTGCAAGTTCCCCCCCCCCCTCTATTCGTAAACTTCCTCTGAGAGAGAAGCCCCTGAGCTAAGCTTCCCCACGATATGAATGCATGTCCCCAACTTAACACTTGTCATATCGGAAGTTACTTTTGTCCACNCTTAGGGTAAAATTATCCATACTTTATGTTTTGGGAAATATTAATATAATATTCCCTTGTCTTTTGGCCCTCCCTTTCCCTAACTGGTGAATTTCAGTCCCCCATCTCTTTTATCGTGGTCGGTCTGCACGCATTGATGTATTTTATATTAATCATGAGTCATGTACAAAGTAGGTGCATTGGCCCTCTAACATCTAGGCGTGTTGGCCTAATTCCAAGACATAATCATTTCAGCTTATAATACTGGATCACCAGCCTATAATAAATATTATATACACAAAGGTTTGATGACCTTAATATCATGCGCACTTTGTTATTGCATGTTGTATCCTCTATCTTTAAGGTTGTGCGCACCTTAGTTACTACGCACGGTATTCAAAAATGTGCACATTACATCCCTTTACTACGCAGTATATGCGCACACCATGCCATGAAAGGTGTATTACAAAAATGATGTCTAAACATCTCACTAGCATAAATATACTTGGATTATAATTAAATTTGGGTTCGACCGAGGGATATTAAAATCCCCTCCCCTTATTTATGCATTGTCCTCAGTGCATCATGTACCCATATACAACAAAATTCTCCAAATTCTTCAAAAAGATGCGGGTATTCTATCTGCATTGCATCCTCATGCTCCCAAGTAGCATCTTCAGGTCCATACCAGGTCTATTGGACCTTTACAAGCCCTATGGCTCGATTTCGTAGTTGTTTGATTTTTTCGATCTAGGATGTGCACCAGATGCACTTGGAAAGTGCCTTCTCGCTCCACCTAGATAACATTCCAATCAATAACATGATTAGCATTGGGTATATATTTATTTAGCAATGATACATGGAAGAAATTATGAAAAGACATAGATGCAAGCAATGCAATCATACAAGAAACTGGACCAATCCTCTCTAGGATTTCAAATGGTCCACAAAATTTGGTTTCTAACTTGGCACAGCTTCCCAGATTTGGGGAGTTCCTGTTATCTTTCACTTTCAAGAAAACATGATCACCCACTTTGAATTCTTTGTGGATTCTATTTTTATCAGCATAATTTTTCTATCTGTCTTGGGCAGCTTTCAAATTCTGCTTAATTTTTAACATTCGTTCCTCCATCTCCTTGAGCAATTTTGGCCCAACTACTGTTCTATCAGCTGGATTATTCCAGCTTACTGGAGTATTACACCTTCTACCATAGAGTGCTTCAAACGGGCTCATTTTCAATGACGCCTGATACCCATTGTTGTAAGCGAAATCTACCAAGTGTAGGTAGTCTTCCCATTTCGATGGTTTGTCCATCACATACATTCTCAACATATCTTCTATCACTCTATTTACCCTCTCCGTCTGTCCATCAGTCTCAGGATGGTAAGTCATACTAAATCTCTGATTCGTTCTGAATTGGCGCCGATGCCCCCCCTACACAACCCATAGGTCAAAGGTCTACGTCAACACAGGATCTTTCTTTTCAACTGGCCCGAAGAACTCTCAATGTTCTTCTATTTCCCTATCAGGAAATCTACACCCACAGCAACTCTCACGGGATCCCCTCTTTGCACTTGGGAGATTGGAATTCACGCTTTTGTGAATCCTTAAGTCGAGTGTTGGTATCTTGAATCCTCGAAACCCAACAACAGTCAACGCTGATCCTTTACCTTCTCTCTTCGGGATTTTCCTTATCGTGATTTCGACACTCGCGATGTCGAACAACTTGTTTTATCGACCCTCGAATCCCGATATGCCAAAACTCTTATACACGCGCGAGTTTGACCCTTCACATCACTTCACCTTATCGACACTTTGGATTTCGCGGTATCGCGAATCTTGATGTAGTGAGTTCGGGACTTCACCCCAGGAAACCCCAAAATGGCGTGCCACCTGTCCACTCACTGATTCTTGTGGCCCCACACTATTCTCTTAGCCGTCGGGATATCGGATTTCATGATTTTGCGATTCTGGTTGCAATGTTACGGGACTTCCACCCACGAAAACCCGATATGAAATTCCACGAGTAAATCCGATGGCCCTTGTGGCTCAGATCTACGGTCGTGCCCCTCCTAAGATTTGAACCCTTCGACACTTCCACCGTAACTCGCCTGCTCCTCTGTGAGATCTGATGTCTCACAGAACTTCATGAATTCTCCTCTGAGAATACCGTCCGTCCGTTCTTCCTTGACGATTTATGCGAATGACCAAGTGTCCCTCCATGAACTTGTTCACCTGCATGCAAACTTATGATGCTTCTTACAAACTTCCAGTCACAGCTTCCCTACGTTGTCCTTCAACAGTTTTCGAAGGCCTTATCCTTCCTAAGCTTTCTTATGACTCCGAGTCTTAGAGAAGACTCTTGTGCACACTCCTTGCGATAGCTTTTAGACACTTCCCAGTGTTGAAATCTTTTGACTCTGTGCACACCTGCAGCAGTAGTCTCACAATGCTTTTCTCAGACCCGCAGCTCTGAGACTTATCTCAGCCTGTGCACTCCTTGCACGAATCCTGTGCCTGTCTGCACTTCTGAATAAATGAGAAAAAAAGTGACTCTATCTGAACCCTCTATCAATGCACTCCTTGTAGGAACCCTTGTTCAGATAGAGAAACAATTGAAACTCATTCCTACTTCCTTTCAGACTTCAAACTCAAACATGAAATCATATACACAACATAAAAAGCAAATGTATAATAGAAAGCAAACATTCATGAGCATATCATTCAACATCAATACATAGAGAACAAACACAAAACCATGAATTTGAATCAACCTCTTCTATTAATCCAAATGTCTGTACATGGGTGTTCTTACAAAGCTCTCTGCATGCTTTTCTCCAATGCTCATCATCTCCATATGTTACAATACACAATGAGGGTGTCTATATCCCGTTTCCCTCTTATGCTCTAAAACTGTCTAATCTAGAATTGAATTCTATCTACTCTACAAAAACTACTTTAAATATCTTCTACCTACTAAGGATGAGAGAAAATGGCTCAAGGTCCGATTACATTATACAAGTGCGCCTCTTCTTAATGGCTTCATTTAAGATCGCGCAATAACTTCAAGGTTATTTCAAAATTTGTGTTGGCGCTTGTCCAGCTATCCTTTGCTTCCATGCTGGCTTGCTTGATGTTGGTGATTCTCCTGCATCATGAATCCTTTGAACAATCCATTCCAGAAATTCGAGGTGAATTTTGGGTCTCTGTCAGACATAGTCGTTTTAGGAATTTTGTCCAATCGTACCACTTCCCTCATGAAAATATCAGCAACATCTGCTGCTTTGTGAGTAGTTTTTAGTGGAATAAAATGGGTAGCTTTTGTGAGATTGTCCACCACTACCATAATCGAATCATGTAGCTTGCATGTTCTGGGCAATCCTGTAATAAAATCCATTATCACCACTTCCCACTTCCATTCAAGAATGGGAAAAGTTTGCAGCAATCCTGTTGGGTGCCTATTCTCTGTTTTAACTTTCTTTCATTCCATACACCTAGTGATGTATTCTACAATTTCTCTCTTCATACCTGGCCAAAAGTATTGGATCTTGACCACTGTTATGGTTTTCTGATATCCAGGGTGCCCTACATAAGAAGCATTATGCATCTCATGCAAAATTATACGTTTCAAGTCCTGGACATTTGGTATAAAAAATTTGTTCTTGTGCAACAGTATTCCATATACTCCCAACTTATAAATATCCATCTTTTGTGGTGTCTTACCTTGCTATAGAAATGCTACCAATTCTCTATACTGCAGATATGTATTTGTAGCCTCTAGAATTTTTGTTTTAACATCATTCTGATACATATTGATGGATGTAGCATGAAGCTCATGCACTCTCATGCTGAGTACATCAACAACTTTATTTTCTT
>SNQJ01S0056366.1:44086-57772 GCA_010110895.2 Picea sitchensis | reverse complement strand
GGGTTTCAACTAGTGGGGGGGCTCCGCTATTGTTTCGTTACCTGAAAAATATTTTTTTGGAGGATCACCTGGACTAGGTTTTTGCTCAATGAGGCATATCAAAATTCCTAAACAAGAGGTTGATTTTCAAGAACATTGTTCTGAGAGAATTTAGATAGTTTGCTCGCATGGGACTTGAACAAATAGACATGTAGGAGACTACAAAACTCCATTATGTTTCTTGGTATGAATTTTATGCCCCAGGACCCCTACGCTATCATTTGGTTTCCCAAAAAAGTGTTTATTGGAAGATCTCCAGAACTAGGGTTTTTCTAAATGAGGAATAGTGCAATTTCTGAACAAGAGGTAGATTTTCAAGAACATTGTGTTGGGAAATTGTGGGTAGTGTGGTCGCATGTTCCTTGGACAAACATACATTTGTGAGATTACAAAACTCTGTTATGCTACTCAGTTTGGATTTTATGCCCTCTGAACAAATTGCCAAAAGCATTGAACCTTGATATAGATATGATATAGATGAGCATCAGGTCAGCTCTATAATATTGAAATCATAGATATCATGAAAGATGAAAACCCAAAAGCATTGATCCCTTTTATCTTTCAACTATTTAAATAATTAACCCTAGAAAGCATCCATCTTGTGTACATAGATATATGCACCACAGGGCTTTAAATAAGAGTTTATTTACTAACACAAGATACCAAATTACAAATAACCCAAATCATCATAAGCCTGCAATACCCATATTTTATCTGTTGCCATCCTCCTAAATTTCAAAGGCACTGGCAGGGAAGGATTTCCCAATACCAGCTGCGCTCTTGAAGTAAATCTTAGCACTGTAAGGGTCATCGATGGACATCTCAGAGATGGTGATCTAGAGGAGCATCTCCTTTCTCTTCACTCCAGTCAGCTTCTTCATCCTGTGCTTCTCAACATAGGCACTGATCTCTGCACCATATTAGGTCGTTTTCCCAATATTTTTGAGCTGGTGCTCACTCTTCTTCTTCTGCTTAAGCCACACAAATCCCGTTTCTCTCACATATCCACATTCTTCAATCTCCTCAAGGGGCAGCAAGCCCTTCGGAAGACCTACCTCTGCAATTAATTCCATGGATTTCTTCTTGCAAATTTCGCTCCCATGGTATATTTTTGCCCCGACTCTCTGATCACTGGCAAGATGAAGAGCCATTCTCTTTCTTTTGTTCTATAACAGCTCTGCTATGCACTTAATCTATTGGGGGAAATGCATGGGTTCCGAAGGTTTTAATAGTTGAAAATTGGGTCAATTAGAGGCCTGGAAACATCTCATTAACGAAAACATGAATTTAAATTAGGTGAACTAGAAGCCTGGAAACATCTTCGCCCTGGAAACATCCCAGTAAAAACACAAACTGACATTAGGTCAATTGGAGACTAATTGCAGAATGGTCGAGGCGGGTAGTTGGAGATAAGGCGGTTGTCCCAACGCTTTCGCGTCCTCAACAGTTCCTCTGTCATTTATGTTTCCATTACGGATTCCGACCATTCTCCAGCCCGTTTGACTCCGTTCCATCCCTTGCGCCACCAATTCTGATAATCCCTGTCCACTGAATCTACGTCGGGGTTCGATCGCGTGAGCTTCTGAAATCACGAGATGCAAAGTAGGGAGCGTTCGACATCCGAGGCGTAGAAGCAGCAGAAGGAGATGAGGAGCCCTGCGATTGTGGATTTGCGCGGGTGGATGTGGGCTTCGTCCATCTGTGCTAAGAGATTCGAACAATGGATACGACGAGAGATTCAAGCGTTGGAAAGTTGGAGTTATGTAGAAAATGAAAGGGCATTCAACATCGTGGAAAATTTCAATTCTTTCAAATGAAGTGCGCACAAATTGAAATTTTTAATTTTGAAATTTCAATTACAGAACGATGTCACTGTGCTGGTTGTTGGACATTTATGAAAGGCACCCCAATTCACCGGACAAAACCTCGCCACATAACTGGTCGCTGACATCATATGTTGATGGAGATGCATGCATGGCATGTACTGACAATTTTTGCACAGTTGGACCATGCAGCGGCCCATTAATAATTGGGTTGTTGTATGGTGTACAGTGCTTGCCTTAACACTAACGTTGGCAGGCAGGCAGGCCAGCTAGAGGGCGTACTGCAAGCCTCCAACAAAACTTAACGTCGGATAAGTTTAACATCTCACTTTAGAGTGTTAACTCTAGGTCTTCTATCTAATTGCAGCAAAACCCTAGAAACTACAAGGTCGTCTGCTGAGGTGCCCTTATTTTTTCACCCACCAAAAGTTTTTCGAAAATAGTAGTCCTCCTCCTTGGGGCGTGTCCGCTTCATAAATGGAAATTCAATTAGTTTTACTCACTAAACAAGATAAGACTCTACTGACTACTTATTTTTTAAAAGTTCATTAATTGTGTAATTAAAATTAATTTTAAATATAGAATAAAATAACATTTCAAATATATTAGAAAAATTAGTTTTTATGTTTTTTATTGTATTAAAAAAAATATGTTTTTAAATATTAAATTTGAAACACAAATATAAAATCAATATTTGAAACACAAATTAATATTTGAAACTCAAATATATAGAAAAATTAGTTTTTATGTTTTTTTATTGTATTAAAAAATATATATATTCTTAAATATTAAATTTGAAACACAAATATAAAATCAATATTTGAAACACAAATTAATATATTTGAAACTCAAATATAAAATCAAAATAAAACTAATATGAAGTTAAAGTGAAAACTGTTAATATAGTTTTTTCTATTAATTTTTTTAAAAATAAGTTTTTAATTATATTAAAAACATGTAGTTAAATATTAGATTTGAAACATAAATATAAAATTAGTAAAATCAATATAAAATATAAATATAAACTCATTACTATAGTTCATATTATATAAAGACTAATAAAATTGATTGAAAGGTTCATATTATTAATGTTTGCAATATCAAGAGCCATGGACCTTTATGTGGCCTAGTTTTACATTACAACAATGTAGCCAAGTATATCTTTTTAATGGCATAGTGTGTAGGGGCAAGCCAAGCCACCAATAAGCTAATTTGGTTAAAAATATTGTTGGGCAATATTGAAATCAATAAATATGATCCCCTTGTGAAGAAATGTCATAACCCATATATTGGAGAATTTAACTCCACTCAAAATGAGTGATTTGATTGGAAATAATAATATGCAATCTGTAGTAACTTTAACTTGAATGTGAAGAAAATGTGTTGATTAATTTGAATGTGAAGAAAATGTGTAGTAATTTGAATGTGAAGAAAATGTGAAAAGAAGTTTAACATATTTGGATTCCACTTTTTGAATAACTTGACAAAATGGGAATGTTAACAAATAGCCAAGGAAAATTATGAAATTAAAAGTTCATTTTCCAATTTTAATTTGTTTTGAAGTATTTTTTTATTAGGATTTGATTTCTTTATATTTAACTATTATATTCTTATATATGTAATTGTTGTTTTCCAATATTTACTTTTGTTTACTTTTTATTTATTTGATGGGAACAATATTTAATGTAATCAATTATATATATTTAGTTTTTTATTTTTATGTTTTACGTTTAACTAATTGTTCTAAATATTTATATTTTATGTTTATTATCTATTATTTGTTCTAGATATTTATATTTTATGTTTATTATCTATTATTAAAAGTAAGCATTATTGATTTATGTTAGTAATTATTACAATTAATATTATTGATTTTTGTATTCATGTGTAGATCTAACATATCATAGAATATGTTTTGTTAGTAGTTTATATATTCTTGGTTGTTAGTGGAACCATGTCAAGGATCATTGGAGTTAAAAATCAAATTGGGTTTTAAAGTTATCTTGTTCAATCAAGGGTGTTAACATATTCTTCACACCTCATATACATTTGAGAGAAGATGATTGGATAAACATTCAACATATAGGGTTCAAAAGGTGAAATATATGCATGCAAGGTATTCATTATAGATAAATCTTGTAAGGACTACCTGTGAAAAAAAAGTGCTGAGCAATAAAGAATTCAACAGTGTAAACAATTATGTATCTTGAGTTTGTTTAGGGTACATGCTTCACACAACTCATTATTCGAAACATTCAACTTATCATAAAGTTTACATAGATATGAGTTTTCCAAACTTGAGAAATGAAAAACACTGGTCATAACATGAAACAAATCTCATTCGGACATGAAACCACACATATTTAGAACACATATGGTGCCAAGATTGTTGTCGAGAGATTTTATTGATAAGTATTTCAGATTCCATTTTAGAATGGAATAGGTGGATCTCATGAAGAGAATACAATCGAAGAAAAAGAAAGATAGAATTTAGAGACTTGTACTACGAGAAGTCATTGAATCCCTATAAGCATGGTGTCTGCCTTCTTATAATTTTTCCTTGTGATCCAGATGGATCTCGGTGGCCATCCACCTCTTTGACTGAATCACCATTTTGAGCCTTTGGTTTTGATAAACATGATATTCACCCTTTTGATGGGGAATGGAATGTAATGGCATCTTCATTTTTTAATTACAGACATCATTTAATGATTTTCTAATGGTCTTATGCACATGCATCATGGGAATTGTTCTCCTCTCACTCTCTTATATATAATTGAGGTGAAGGAGGCCCTTTAAGCATGCAATGGAGTGTGATATAAAGCTTCTTGTGAATGAAGCGTAGACAACATCTCTTTCTTTTTAGAGATAAGCTACCCCATTTTTCCAGTTTTTGTTCTACAATGTTTTTCTATCTTATTCAGTAATAGAAGTTGGGTTTCACTGTATTTTTGTGTATTTCATCGTTATATCTCGGTTATATTTCTACCTTCATGTCGTTCTCAAAATAATCTGCATCAGTGGTATCAGAGCAGTCTGCTCCTTGTCATTTCTCAGAGCAGGTCCCTAACGACGTCAGTGTATAGAGATTTGGGTCTTGAGCTAGATTCGCTTGAGGACAACCACTCTCGCTAGCCCAAGTGACCTCCCATGGTGGAAGAAAAGAGAGATGACAGAACAAGATATCCTTTCAAGATGTTGCTCGAGGAAGCCCTTATGGGACAAATGAACGAGATGATGGAAAAATTTTCTCAGATCCTTCGAAGACTACCGATGGCGGTAGTCGAGGCATCTTCAAAAAGAAACCATTTTGCAAGTGAGACACCCTTCAAGGTACAAATCAATTTTGATATCCCCTTATTTGAAGTCCAGATAGATGCAGATGCTCTAGAAAAATGGTTGAATCTTCTAGAAGGTTATTACTCTATCCAAAAAAAATCCGACAGTGAAAAGATAGCCTTCTCACTCCTTAAATCCCTTCCCCATGTCATATTTTGGTGGGAAGGTTGCTGGGAGAGGTACACCACAGATGAATCTACATTATTTGGGAGAGAACCCACTTGGGCAGCCTTTGTAGATGCCATAAAGGAGGAGTTCACTTCCTTGCCATGTCTTTTGTTTCCTTTCCTTTCTATACCATGTTGTGCCATGCCATTCCATGACTTTCCTTTCCATGCCATGCCTTGCCTTGCCTTTCCATGCCATGCCAAGAAATTCCTTTCCTTTCCATGCCATGCCTCACCTTGCCATGCCTTGCATTGCCTTGCCTTTTCATTCCATGTCTTACCTTGCTAATCCATGCCTTGTGATCCAAAAGGGATCCAAATAATTCTAAGAACAACTCATAACTCAGAGAGGCAACTCAGGATGCTCAGAATGGCTTCAGCAGACAAAGAAAGGTAAAAAATTCAAAGTTCCCAAAACCCAGTGAAAATTACATGATCACGAAGAGCGCATCACAATATTTCTAACGACGCAAACAGATCGTCAAACAGAGTTACGGATTGAAATATATTTGCGGTCAAAGTTTAGTCAACCTAGCCCAATCAATAGGGGATGACTCCGCATCTGTACTGCTGACGTCATCATTTGTACGGATGACTTCAACATCCATACAACACATGTGGTGTGAGAAGGAAGGTGACATGTGGCATGTTGACGTCAGCATGGTGACGTGGCAGCACCAGAGGCTGCCATGTGTCACCCAGTTTTGGCGTTTTCACGCTGATTCGTGGACCAATAGAATCGTGCCACATGGAACGATGACGTGGTGTGCTGACATGGCATGATGAATTGGAAGGGGATGAAGTGGCACAGTGAGAGGTCACCATGTGTCCCAATCAGAGGCTGCCACATGGCATGCGGGAAATGCTCAATGACAGTCCGTAAGAAAAATTTGAAAAAAATATAGTTTGGCAGGTCTGCCAAATCTGGCAGACCACGCCAAACTTAGCCACAGTTTAAATCGTTGGGATATGGATTAGAGCCACCTCTAAACTAGCAAAACAACCTTGTTATATATATATATATATATATATATATATATATATATATTACAACAACATAAAACCCAAAAGGGGGGAGGCCCACGGGTTTAACCCTGAGACTTCCTCCACCATATGTGCCTTAATAAATACTCCCAGACCAATAACCCACGGGCCTTACGTTGTAACCATCGTCGTAAAGAATAATTAAAAGGTGAAGTGTTGGGAAGTCCTTATCTTTATGATAGAAAATAAGTCTTCTTTGGTCGTGAGAAAAAATATCACATTACTAAAGGGGGAGTGGAATATATTGTTAGAGCTCACAACATGGGGGTAAATACAACACTTGTTAGTGCAAGGAAAATTAAAAGACGCATAAACACTAATAAGAGATATGTACTCATGGTCGTAAGGGATAAATATGTCGGGACATCCGATGCTTTCCAAGGATGTGATCCATCTCATAAAAAGGAATTAATTGATATTGTTTTTAAGAATGATGATATTTTTCAGGAACCAAATGGATTACCTCCTAAGAGGGAAATCCAACATGAGATACATATTCAACATGATTCTCCTCTTCCTAATGTGGGCATGTACATGATGTCAGTTGTGGAGATGACAGAGATCAAGAAGTAGGTACAGGGCTTATTGGATCAAGGGGTCATCAGGCCCAGTTTATCTCCTTGTTGTTCTCCGATCGTGATGGTGCCAAAGAAAGATGGCACCTGGAGAATGTGTTTCAATTATCGGGCCTTAAATAAAATCATGGTGAAAAATCGATACCCTCTTCCTCGTATAGATGATTTAATTGATCAGTTAAATAATGTTGTTTATTTCACTAAGTTGGATTTGCGTAGTGGATATCATCAAATCAGGGTCGCAAAACATGATGCATGGAGAACTGACTTTAAAACCAAACAAGAATTGTTTAAGTGGTTAGTTATGTCATTTGGGATTTGTAATGCTCCAACAACTTTCATGCGTGTGGTGAATGATGTATTCAGGCCTTTCCTAGATGACTTTGTGATTGTATATTTAGACGACATTCTTATTTTTAGCAGGACTTGGGATGAACATGTGAGGCATGTAAAGCAAGTATTGGATACTTTGCAAAGGAAAAAGCTATATGTAAAATTTTCTAAATGTGAATTTGGAAAGACTGCACTTGTGTACTTAGGTCATATTGTAGGAGGAGGACGATCAAAAATTGATCCATCCAAAATTGATGTAATTATAAATTATCCGAATCAAAAAAGTGTAACCGAATTCTGAAGCTTCTTAGGTGTAGTCCAGTATTGGAGGAGGTTCATTTCCAACTTCTCCTTTATATCAGATCCTTTGCATGCCTTAACCAGTGTGAAGAACACTTTTTAGTGGGAAGGAAAGAAACAAAAATATTTTGACACTTTGAAGGAGAAGATCAGTACCGCACCAGTATTAGCATTGTCGAAAATTAAACAGCCTTTTGAGATTGAGATAGATGCCAAAGGATACACCATTGGTGCTTTATTGATTCAATATCCTAATCCTATATGTTACCACTCTGAAACTTTTAACCAAGTTGTTTTTAACTATCGTACATATGATAAAGAGTTGTGTGCATTAGTCCAAATCATAAATAAATTGAGGCACTACTTGTTAGGGAACGAAACAATCATACATACAGATCACCAGCCCTTACAGTATCTCCAAGCACAGACCAAATTGCAACAATATCGACACTACAGATGGATGGGTTTTCTACAACAATTTCATTTGGTAATAAGTACAAAAAGGGTACAAGTAACAATGTATTTGATCTTCTTTCTAGACCTCCTATTGTTGCTTCTATTATTTTGAAGAATACTTATTTATCTCATGATAGATATGTAGAAAAATATGCCATCGATGAATATTTTAAAGAAGTATATGAGAAGTTAACCCATGGCGCACAGGCAGATAACTATTGTCTACAGGGAAAGCTACTCTACCATCTGGGAAAGATATGTATTCCTATAAGTGAACGAGTCTATGTAATACAAGAAGCTCACACTTCTCTTGTGTCTGGGCATTTTGGGGTAGGAAAAGCTACGGCTCATTTGCAGAGGTTTTGTTATTGTCCTCAAATGAAAGAAATTGTAACTAAATATGTAAAGGGGTGTGTGATGTGTTCTACTTGTAATCCTACTAATAGAAAACTAGGGCTATACTCACCACTTCTTGTTCCATCCCATCTGTGGGAAGGTATCTCCATGGATTTTGTAGGGGATTTACCAATGACCAAAGGGGGTCATGAGTATTTGTATGTTGTAGTGGATAGGTTTAGAAAGATGTGTATATTTATGTCATGTAAAAAGAAAATCATTGCTGAAAAGACTGCTAATCTCTTATTGTAGTATGTTTGGGTTCACTTTGGGTTATCCACATCCATTTTCTCGAATCAAGATACTCGATTCCTTGGGGAATTCTAGACTAGCTTGTGGAGGATGATGGACACCAAATTGAAGAGGAGCATTTCTTTCCATCCACAGACCAACTGATAGACAGAGGTGGTAAACCAAACAGTGGTACTTTTTCTTCGAGGCTACTGTAGTAAGAATCCCAAGTTATGGTATGAAAAGATACCCTATGTACATCATGCTTACAACCGAGATTTACATTCATCCACTCAGAGTTCAACTTTTGAGACATGTTTTGGGTACCTACCCAAGGTTCCTTTGGACTTGATGTATGGGAGAAATATCGATGTGAATGAAGAACGAACAGAGGATAGAGCCCGAAGTTCATCCAGAGGATCCAACAGATACACCAGGCAGTCAAGGAATAATTGGAGAAAAGTCAAACACAGTATAAAGCTCGACATGACAAGCACATTGTTGATCATCAGTTCTAGGTTGGAGACCAGGTATGGCTTCACATCAGTAAGGAGAGATTGAAGTGTGAAGGCAAGAAACTCAATCCCATTCGTTATGGACCCTTCACTATCTTGGAGAAAAGTGGTACCAATTCCTTTCGTGTGAATCTTCCACGTTACATGCAGATTTAATTAGTTGTGAACGTTGAGAACTTGAAACTTTTTTAGCCTCCCATGATCATGGATCAATATGAGGAAGTTTCAATACCTTCAGTTGATGAGTTTGCACGTAAGTACTTGGATGAGTTACATGAATATATCATCCTGGACAGGAGGACGAGGACTTCATGCAGGGGTGATGTTGATTATCTTTGAGTAGGCTTAAAGGGCACACATCCAAGAAAGGCAAAGTGGATAGAGAAGGACAAAGTGAGGGGACTCTTCCCTCACTTACCTATTGATTGATGAAAGATTTTGGTGGTCCAAAAAGATCATTGATCACCTTGCATTGCCATGCCATGTCTTGCCTTTCCTTTCTTTTCCATGCCATGCCATGCATTTCCTTTCCATGTCATGCATTGCCTTTCCTTGAATTTCCATGCCATTCCTTTCCTTTCCATGCCATGTCATTCCTTGTTCACCTCAAGGCTATAGTCATTTGGATATTGCATAGCTCATATCCATGCATATACAATAAAAATTTCATATGAGAATCCTTATTTGTACTAATGTTCAATTAAGAAATGTGTGTGTATTTACACGATGCCTTGCATCTATTTTACATTCACAACATAATTTTGAACTAGTATCCACATACCAAAGTTCCACATTCCAATTTGCATGTTTAAACAATTCACATAAATTTCATCATCATAAACATATAATAATAAAAATAATATCATATAACACATAAATAGGTCCATATGTATACATATCAAATATATATATCATTTTAACTAGACCCAACAAATACTAAGAAATGAATCACTAAGATAAGTAAAAATCAAACTTTTAACCTTCTAAGGCCAAAATATAGGTTGCTACATTTACAAATCCCTAGAACACCACTATAATCTAAAATAGACTAATCCCTCCTTGTATGTCTTTCCATGTAGCTTCCCATTTTAACCTATACAACAATAAATATATCTTTGCATAATATTATGCAAGGAAACATTCAAATCAAAATGTGGATTGCAATGAAAAAAGAATCCCAGAAAAAGGAACCTTTCTCATCACAAGAAATAAACAAACATTTTTTCTAGGGACATATGACTTAAATTTATATCAAAAATTTCCTCTCAATCCAATGAAGTGTGTATGACATTTTAAGTCCAGGTGAAAAAATTTGCATGCCTTGCCATGCCTTGCCTTACCATGCCATGCCTTGTCTTTCCTTGCCATGCCATGCCATGTCATTCCTTACCGTGCCATTCCATGCCTTGCCTTGACAACCTATGCCATGTCATATATTTCATTTCCTTGCCTTTTTATGCCATGGCATGCCATGTCAAGATTTTCCTTGCCATTGCATACATTTCCTTGCATTTCCATGCCATGCCTTGTCTTTCCATGCCTTGCCTTTCCATGTCATGCCTTGTCTTGCCATACCTTGCATTACCTTGCCTTTCCATGTCATGCCTTGCCTTTCCAAGTCATGCCTTGCCTTGCCATTACATGCCATGCATTTCCATGCCTTGCCTTTCCATGACATTTCTTTCCTTACCTTGACTTGCCATGCCATGCCTTGGTCACTCAACACTATAGTCACTTGGATATTGTATAGCTCATATCCATGCATATACATTACAAATTTCATATGAGAATCCTTATATGTATTAATGTTCAATTAAGAAATGTGTGTTTATTTACACGATGCCTTGCATCTATTGTAGATTCACAACATAATTTTGAGCTAGTATCCACATACCTATTTTAAATTTGCATGTTTAAACAAATCACATAACTATCATCATCATAAACATATAAAATAAAAATAATATCCCCGCAACACATAAATAGGTCCAGGTGTATATATATCAAATGTATATATCATTCTAACTAAAGCCAAAAAACACTAAGCAATGAATCACTAATATAAGTAAAAATCAAATTTCTAACCTTCTAAGGAAAAAATATAGGTCGTTACATTTACAAATCCATAGAACACCACTATGATCTAAAATAGACTAATCCATATTATATAAAATCAAGTAAATAAAAACTAATCTTTCAACTCAATAACTTTTATAACAATATATAACATGTATACCTAGACCTTTCCTTTCCTTTCCATCTCTATCTTTTCTTATCCTTGTCATGTCTTTCCTTGGCTTGTCTTTCCTGTCCTTGCATTGCCATACCTAGACCTAGACCTATACCCAGACATTGCCTTGTCATGCCTTGCCTTGTCATGCCTTGTTTTTCCATGGCTAGTTCATGGTCTAGGTCATGTTCTATGTCATGGTGATCCGGGTTATTTTTGAAACGAAATGAAACAAGAGATATTAAAATGAAATACACATAAAAATTGCCAGAAACAGAGAAATACAACAATACATTATTTCTATTAATGAAATAAATGTACAGAGACTATAAAAATACAGAGTGAAAGACTCGCTAGAATGGTGGAAAATTTATCTTTGAGAAGAGATGTGACAGATACACTCATTCTTAAGAATATGATTACAATGAGGCTTTGAAGGCCTTTTTATAATAAATAGGAATGCCAAAATCCTAGACATCCAAAAACCTAACCCTAGAAGATGAAGCACAAAAGGTCATGTGGGGCTCGTTGGGGTAATTGAATCATATTTATGAGAGGAACAAAATAAATAATAAACTAAATACAATAACACAGAGATACAGATAACAACAACAGATATCCAGTGAACAATAACTTCTATTGAATAAATAAAATAAGCTGAAATTGTAAAACTGCAGAACTGAAAATAACTTGCTCGAATGGTGGTAGTTATCTCTGAGAACAGATGTGGCTGCTATGTGCATCCTTCTGAGCATAATGATTAGAATGAGGCTCCAGATTCATTTTTAATGTTACTCATGAATTCCAAAACCCTAGACATCCAAAAAATTAACCCTAGGAGATGAAACGCCAAAAGTTATGTGGGCCTCGATGAGTAAGTTGGTACCTCAACTTCCCAGGGTGGTAAATTTTACATACGACCTCCATTTTAGGCTCATGATAGCCCATTGGAAAGGCCATTTCGAGAAATATACATTGTTTCATCAAAATTTGACTCTGTCTATATTTTGACTATGGAAATACAAAAAAAAACACTATTTAGGGCCCCAAAACGACCATGGAAGTATAGAAAGATGTACTAGCCTAAAAAATTCCAAAATAAGCCAATTGGATTAGGTGGGCGGACACCAATATCCACCTAGAAGATGTGTAGGGATTGAGACAACCCCAAAAGTGTATAACCCACAATTACAAAGGATTAGAGAAGAACATGTTGAACTAAAACTGTCAAAAGGAGCTAGTTGTAATATGTGGATGGCCACCAATATCCACTTGGATCAGTCCTCCCCCCTTAGGAAGAAATGGTCTCCATTGTGTTGAGTTCCCCCATCAGGTGAGAAAATTTATGTTGAATTTGGCCCCGGGTGAGCGATTTTCCATGGTGTAGGAGTTGCCCTGACTTGACAACCCGATAAATTTGGATCCTCTACTGGCAAGTGCCTTCGACTTGTGTTTCCACTATCTGATTAGTGGATGCTTTTTCCATGAAGTTAGGGTTGATCTATGTTGGTGTCAATTGTTCTGCAATATCTGAGGTCTCCAATAATGGTGGAAAATATGGTCGGAGGAGGTCCACATAGAACATTGGGTGCAATCTAAGGAAGGGAGGAGTGTTGAGCTCAAAAGAATTGTCTCCCATAGCCTTGGTGATAGTGCAAGGCCCATAGTGAAGTGGACAGAGCTTCTTATGGGGCCCTGTAAGGAGTTCTTTCTGCAAATGTAACCAGACCTTGTCTCCCACCTGAAACTTGTGTTGTACCCAGTGTTGATCATGGCATTTCTTGTACTTAGCATTAGCTTTCTGCAAAATCTCATGGACCTGTTGGAATATGTGTTGAATCCACTCAATGAATCTGGTGGCTTTGTCGGCCTCAGACTAAACATGGGAATATTATGTCTGTGTGGTTGCAAGAGGTAGTGAAACATCAATGGGACCTAAGGGTTGGAATCCAAACCCCACCTAAAATGGGATATGGTCGGTGGAGATATGGAGAGCCATGTTGTAGCTGTGTTGAACATAGGTAAGACTCTCATCCCATGTACGTGGATTCTTAGAGTTATACATGCACAGGATGTGCACAATCATCCCATTGATGACTGTTGAGTCCATTTTTGTGCTTCCACAAACCATACTTTTGCCTCTTTATTTGCCCATTTTTCCTTCATTTTATTCCACATTTCTCATAAAACAGCCTATCCAAGGTATATTTGTCATCCTTTAACTTCAGAATTGAATTT
>SNQJ01S0056366.1:1135-35647 GCA_010110895.2 Picea sitchensis | reverse complement strand
TAGAAGGGGATTCATTTTTTTTTCTATGATAAGGGAGAAGGGATTTTGGGGGAGAGTTGAGTATTGGACAGAGGGAGGAATTTACAGTGCACCGGGGGGTTGCTGGAGGTTTTGGACTCAGAGGGCTAGGATATCCATTGATATCCTAGGGCTAGAAGCTAACTAGTCGGCAGGGAGGTTGGTTTTGGGTGGTGTCTTAAGGAAGCAAGCTAAGGAAGCAAGCTAAGGATAGCATCAGAGTTAAGGTACTTCTTTAAAATTCATGCATTGTTTGTATAAAAATTTGTTATTAAATTTTATGACTTGAAATATTAGATTGCGAATGTGTTAGATTAAGTAATTTTTAAATTTTACTGTAGTGTTGTAATTTAATGGTTTCTTAAATTAACTTAGAGCCATTACACAAATGGGGCCCATATGACTTTTGGCGCTTCATCTCCTAGGCTTAGGTTTTTGGATGTCTAGAGTTTTTGACATTCCTACTTATTGTAAAAATGCCTTCAGAGCCTTATTGTAATCATCTTCTTGTGAATGAGTGCAGTCGTCACATCTCTTCTCAGAGATAAGCCACTACCATTCCAGCAAGCTTGTTTCTGTTGCATTTTACAATTTCATATTATTTCTTTATTGAATAGAAAACTAGTTCTACTGTATCTCTATTATTTTGTGTTAAGCACCTGTTAATAATTTGTAGTCATTTCGTTCTGCTCATAAAATTTGTATCAATGGTATCAGAGCAGTCTGCTCCTTGTCTTCTTAATGCATGTCCCCAACAAGGTCGGAGTACAAAGAGTTGGGTCTCGAGCTTGTTTCTATTCAGAACAAAATATCTCGCATGCCCAAGCGACCTCTCATGGAAGGAGAAAAAAAAGATGACGGGACAGTAGATCCTTTCAAAATGTTGATTGAGGAAGCCCTCACGCAACAAAGGAACGAGATGATGGATAATTTTTCCTAAATCCTTCGACGACTACCAACATGCGACACATCTTATTCGAGTGGAGGCGCCGCCCCTTTCAAGGTACAAGTAAACTTCGATATTCCTATATTTGAAGGTCAGATAGACGCAGATGCTATAGAAAAGTGGTTGAATCTAATAGAAGAGTATTTTTCTGTCCATAAATTTTCGAATAGAGAAAAGATTACTTTTGCGCTCCTCAAAGCCGTTCCCCATGTCAAATATTGGTGGGAAACTTTCTGTGAGCAAAAGGAAACAAAGGAACCCTCATTATTTAAAGTCACATCCACCTGGGAATCCTTCAGGGATGCTATTAAGGAACAATACTACCTTGTCAGAAGTTATGACGACCTGTATACCAAATGGACCACACTGCGGCAAGAAAGAGACCAAGCAGTGCCAGATGTCACAAATATCTTCCATACCTTGCGCACCAAGCTGGGTATCAAAGATTGGGAGCGACATATGGTGCTCAAGTATTGCGTTGCTCTGCATAGATACATCTAGACCAAAATTGAATTTCTGGACATCTCATCCTTGGATGCGGCCTACCGATATGCCGTCAAAATCGAGCAGAAGCTCAAACAAAATACGCAACAATTTTGGCCTGGGAACGCCTCACAAAAAAATCTAGGAAAGGGCAGCCCCAACCCACATAACAAAACACGGAGAAAATATGGACAGTATCAGGACAACCAGTCCAAGACGGAAGAAAAGAAGGACACCAAAAAGACAAAGAAAGATATCAGGAAGTGGTGCGACTTCCATAAGAGCCCTTGGAATAACACTGCTTAGTGCCTTTCAAAGCAGACGTTGGTGGCCAAAGTGAAAGCCTCTAAATCAGATGCGGATTTTGACTCTGAGCCAGAACTAGAAAGGGGTAGATGGATCATTGATGCGGAACCCAGTGCCACTGTTTCTACCACCAAGCTCCAGCCTAGTGAACCAAATGATCTAGAAGAAGGAGAGTGCCTCTTCCATTCACAGATTTGGGTAAAAGGCACCCCACTGCACTTCATTGTTGATAGCGGTAGCCAGAAGAACCTCATCTCAGCAAAGGTCATCAAGTGGTTGGCCCTGCCAACAACATCACACCCACAACCCTGCACCATTGGATGGCTCCGCCAAGGAATTGATCTCCGCGTCAGCCAACAGTGTCTACTATCATACGACATCAAGCCCTTCAAAGACAAGGTATTTTGTGATGTATCCCCTCTCAAAGTTTATGATGTTCTTTTGGGCCAACCTTATTTATGGAAACTTCATGTTGTATAGGAGTCTAGGCCTCGTAGTGTTACTATTACTTTGAATAGGAAATTGTATAGGATACCCGAGGCAGTCCCACCTAGTGTTATTTCCTTGATCTCTACTAAGAAATGTAGGAAGGTCGTCTCTCAGACGGGGAAGTTTGCCTTCTTCATGATTCTTTCTCAGAATAAGCGAAATATCACAGCCACATCAAGGATATCTGCGACCGACCTCTCCACACAGTAGAAGCAAGTAGATAAGTTCATGGAAGAATACTCAGATATATTCTCCTCACCTACCGGGGTACCTCTTCACTGCTAGGTAAAGCACCCCATCGATCTGACCTACAACGCACCGCTGCCCAATGGGCTAGTCTATCTCCACTCTCTATTAGAGAATGAGGAGATCAAGTGACAGATCCAAGAACTGCTCCACAAGGGGCACATCTGTCCTAGATCATC
Source organism: Picea sitchensis (assembly GCA_010110895.2). Lineage (NCBI taxonomy): Eukaryota > Viridiplantae > Streptophyta > Pinopsida > Pinales > Pinaceae > Picea > Picea sitchensis. The sequence goes on along the minus strand of SNQJ01S0056366.1, from coordinate 32,980 downwards.
ACCTTGCGAGAGCCCAATCATGCTGGTACAAAATAAAGATGGAACCTGGTGACTCTGCATTGATTACCGGGCTCTAAATAAAATCACAGTAAAAAACCGGTACCCGATTCTCCAAATCGACGAACTCCTTGATCAACTCACGAGGGATAAATACTTCAGTATGATTGATTTGAATCTTGGCTACAACCAGGTCCCGATAGAATAGATAGATGTATGGAAGATTGCCTTCAAGTCAAAGGAAGGGATTTTTGAATGGTTGGTCATGCCCTTTAGTTTAACAAATTGTCCAGCCACTTTCATGAGGATGATGGAATATATCTTGCGACCATTCACCAACACTTTTGTAGTGGTGTATCTGGATGACATTCTCATTTACAACAAGACTTGAGCCGAACACTTGTATCATATTCAACAAGTTCTACACACCTTGTGATAGCACAAGCTATACACCAACTTGGAAAAATGATCCTTCGGCATGGACAGGGTCCATTACCTGGGCTTCATCATTGATCAACATGGCGTACATGTGGATCCATACAAGATCCAAGTCATCCATGACTAGCCAGCCCCAACCACACTCAGTGAGCTTCAGAGCTTCTTGTTCCTTGCCAATTTCTACCGCAGGTTTGTATTTGGATTCTCCCATATTGCATGGGCCCTCAGCCAAATAAACAAGGGTGGTGGTAAGGTGAAATTTGCGTGGGGCCGGTCCCAACAACAAGCATTCGATGATTTGAAGCAATGCTTGTGCTCAACCCTAGTACTTTCACTACCAGACCTATAACATCCTTTTGAGACCGAGACAGATGCTTCAAACTATGTTGTAGGCGTCGTTCTCACTCAACAAAACCACCCCGTGGCCTATCATAGTGAGACACTATTAGATGTTTTCTGTAAGTACCCTACTTAGGACAAATAAATGTACTCCATTTTGCAAGCCTTCCGCCATTGGAGACATTACATTCTTGGGAAGGAGACAGTCATCCAAACTGATCATAAGCCACTGTAGTTCATGCGGACACAAGAAAAATTGCAGAATGATTGCCATCAAAAGTGGTCCACATACTTGCAGCAATTCCACCTCTACATCAAGTATAAAACATAAAGAACCAATCACGTCATTGATTGCCTCAGCAGACCGCCAGTCACGACACTCACCACGGTGCTATACTCTTGGGGCCATGAGACCTCTATATGGCCCCAACTCTATTAGACAGACCCGTACTTCACCACCACCTACCAAATGTTGGGTTCAAATGCAGTTGTTGATAATTTCCATCTTCAGGATGGGTTATTGTGTCGTATGGGCCATATCTGTGTTCCATCAAGCAAGAAAGCGAAGTTGATCTGAGAAGCCCACTACAGCTGGGTGGCAGGAAACTTCAACATCAAAAATATAGTGGTGATGCTACCGAAACATTTCTATTGGTCGAAACTTTGACAGGAGGTCAACAAGTACATCAGGTCCTGCACTACCTATGTTATTGCCAAACCGACCACTAAGAAACAAACATGTACACCCCTCTTCCTACTCCTGACAGGCCATGGGAATCCATCTCAATGGACTACATGTCAGGCCTCCCATCCACTAAGCCGGGAAATGACTGTGTTTTTGTGATTGTTGATCACTTTTCTAAGATGGTGATTCTGGTTGCCTGCAAGAATAGCATCACAATAGAGGTCGCTACCAAGCTCTTCTTTGAACGAGTCTAGGTACATTTTGGAATCCCAAAAACCATTGTCTCAGATCGGGACAGTCGATTTCTCAGCACATTCTGGTCGATCCTCTAGTCACTGCTGGACACTAATCTCACCAAATCCACGACCTTCCACCCTCAGATAGATGGCCAAACCGAAGTCGTAAATCAAATGATTGTGCATATCCTTCGCATGTATAATTCAAAGCACCCTTTCACATGGGATGAGACACTTCCCTATGTCCAACATAGCTACAATCGATCCCTGCATAGCTCAACCGGCCACAACCCCTTTCAGGTGGGGTTGGGATTCGAACCATTGGGTCCCATAGATGTTGCACTTCCCCTTGCGGTCACCTCTATTGACTCATCTCCTGCTCCAATTGAAGATGACAAAGCCACCCGGTTCGTTGAGCGGATCCATCACATCCTCTAACAGGTTCATGATATCCTACAGAAGTCCAATGACAAGTACAAACAACGCCATGATCAACATCAGGTGTCACATAAGTTTCAGGTGGGCGAAAAAGTTTGGTTGCACTTGCAGAAATAACGCCTTACAAGACCCCATCGAAATATTCTCACATTCTGTTATGGTCCATACACTATCACTGAGGTCATGGGGGATAATTATTTTGAGCTCAACATTCCTCCTTTCCTTGGACTGCACCTAGTGTTCAACGTGGATCTTCTTCACCCTTATTTCCCACCATTATTGGACACCTCAGAAGTAGCAGAACAACTGACACCAACAGAGCTCAACCCCGACTGCATACAACAGGCATCCAATGATCAGATTGTGGACACATAGATCAATTCACTAGACAACAAAGGATCCATCTTTATCGAGTCATCAAAGCAGGGCAACTGCTGCACCAAAGCAAGTGGCTCACCCGGGGCCAAATTCAACAGAAATTTCCTCATCTGATGGGGGACCTCAACACAATGGATAACATTTATTCCTAAGGAGGGAGGAATTATCCAATTGAATATCGGTGGCCAACCACCTCTTCCAAATGGCTCAAAACAATTTTATGGCAATTTTGGTAATTTACTATTTTTCGCAGTTTTTACTTCTGAAGCCGTTTTAAGGCCCCAAATGATGTTTTTTTGGGAAAATAGGTTTTCAATATCAAATTTGCTTTGATATTTCACCCAAAATTAATCTCCTCAATGATACCTTTCCAACGGGCTATAATACGCCTAAAACAGAGATCGTATGCAAAAGTTACGACCCCGGGAAGCTGATGTACTAACTTACCCAAACGGGGCCCACATGACTTTTGGTGCTTCATCTCCTAGGTTTAGGTTTTTGGATGTCTAGGGTTTTTTCATTCCTTCTTATTTTAAAAATTCATTCAGAGGCTCATTTTAATCATCTTCTTGCGAATGAGCGCAACTGTCACATCTCTTCTCAGAGATAAGTCGCCACCATTCTAACAATCTTGTTTAAGTTGCATTTTACAGTTTCAGTTTATTTCGTTATTGAATAGAAAACTAGTTTTACTGTATCTCTGTTATTTTTTGTTAAGAACCTATTAATAATCTGTAGTCATTTATTTCTACTCATAAAATTTGGATCATTCTAGGTCTATCTCATGGTCATAGTTTAGGTCTAGGTCTGTTGCCAACATGTCCCTGAATGGATCGAGGAGGTGAGTTGCAACCCATGATAAAACTATAACCGATACTCAGATGGACCAACCATCAATTACATTGGATCTAGGTCATTGGGTTTCAACTAGTGGGGGCCCTCCGCTATTGTTTCGTTACCTGGAAAACATTTTTTTGGAGAATCACCTAGACTAGGTTTTTGCTCAATGAGGCATATCGAAATTCCTAAACAAGAGGTTGATTTTCAAGAACATTGTTCTGAGAGAACGTAGGTAGTGTGATCGCATGGGACTTGGACAAATAGACATGTAGGAGTTTAGAAAAATCCATTATGCTTCTTGGTATGGATTTTATGCCCCGGGACCAAATTGCCAACATGTCATTGAATGGCTTGAGGAGCCAAGACTCGAATGGACAAACCATTAGTTGCATTGGATCCGAGACATTGGGTTTAAGCTAGTGGGACCCCTACGCTATCATTTTGTTTTCGAAAAATTTGTTTATTGGAGGATCTCCAGAACTAGGGTTTTTCTCAATGAGGAATAGTGCAATTTCTGAACAAGAGGTAGATTTTCAAGAACATTGTGTTGGAAAATTGTGGGTAGTGTGGTCGCGTGTTCCTTGGCCAAACAAACATGTGTGAGATTATGAAACTCTGTTATGCTGCTCGGTTTGGATTTTATGCCCCCGGAGAAAATTGCCAACATATCCCTGAATGGATTGAGGAGGAGAGTTGTAACTCATGATAAAACTATAGTCGTGACTCTGATGGATGAACCGTCAGTTGCATTGGATTCGAAGAGCCATGTTTCAACTAGTGGGGCTCATTTTCTATCATTCCATTTCCTAAAAAAATGTTTTTTGGAGGACCTTTGGAACTAGGGTTTTGCTCAATGAGGCATAGTGCAATTTCTGAACAAGAGATTAATTTTCACGAACATTGTTCCAGGAAATTGTGGGTAGCATGGTCATGTGGTCCTTGGAAAAAAAGACATGTGGGAGCTTACAAAAATCTATTATGCTACTCGGTTTGGATTTTATGCCCCTGAAAAAAATTGTCAACATGTCCTTGAATGAATTGAGGAGGCAAGTTTTAACTTACAATAAAAAACAAATAGAGACTCAGATGGACAAATAATCAATTGCATTGGGTTTTAGCTAGTGGGGCCCCTCCGCTATCATTCTATCGCCGGAAAACGAGTTTGTTAGAGGATCTTTGGAAATAGGGTTTTTCTCAATGAGCCATAGTGCAATTTATGAACAAGAGGTTGATTTCAAGAACATTGTGTCAAGATATTGTGGGTAGTGTGGTCATGTGGGCCTTGGAAAAACAAACATGCATGAGCTTATGAAACTCCGTTATGCTGCTCAGTTTGGATTTTATGCTCCAAGACGAAATTTCCAACATGTCCTTGAATGGCTTGAGGAGACGAGTTGTAACTCGTAATAAAACTCAAACCATAAATCATATGGATGAATCGTTAGTTGCATTGGATCTAGGGCACCAAGTTTCAACTAGTGGGGGCCCTCTACTGTCATTTTGTTTCCCAAAAAAACATTTGTTGAAGGATCTTTAGAACTAGGCTTGTGTTTAATGAGGCATAGTGCAATTTTAAACAAGAGGTCAAATTTCAAGAACATTGTGTCAAGCGATTCTGGGTAGTGTGGTTGCATGGGCCTTGTGCAAACATACACATGGGAGCTTACGAAACTTTGTTATGTTGTTTCGTTTGGATTTTATGCCCCCGATACAAATTTTCAACATGTCCTTGAATGGCTTGAGGAGGGGAGTTGAAACTTGTGATAAAAATCAAACCAAGACTCAGACGTACATATCATCAGTTGGATTAGATCCAAGGCACTGAGTTTCAGCTAGTGGGGCCCCTTTGTTGTCATTCTATTGACCATAAAATAATTTGTTGGAGGATTATTGGGAATATGGTTTTTCTTAGTGTTTATTACATATGTTTGACAATTTAATACCTTGTAAGGCTAGACATGGAAATTCATGACATGGCAAGGCATGGCATGGCATGACAAGGAAAGGCATGGCAAGGCATGTCATGGAAAGGAAATACATGACATGGCAAGGAAAGGCATGGAATGGAAAGACAAGGAAATGAAAGGAGGGAAGACATGGCATGGAAAGTCAAGGCATGGCATGACATGGAAATACATGGAATGTAATGGCATGGCATGGAATAACATGAAATGGCAAGGAAAGACATGGCATGGCATGACAAGGCAAGGCGTGGTTTGACAAGGCAAGGCAATGAAATGCATGGCATGGAAAGGAAAGACATGGCATGGCAAGGAAAGGAAAGGCATGGCATGGCATGGCAAGGAAAGGCATGGCATGGCATGACATGGCATGGGAAGGAATGGCATGGCAAGGCAAGGCATAGTATGAAATGGCATGGCATGGTAAGGAAAGGCATGGAATGATATGCCAAGAAAAGGCATGGAAAGACATGCAAAATTTTTCACCTGGACTTAAAATTTTATAAACATTATTGATGTCGAGGGACTAATGATTCACCAACACCAATATCTCAACTTCCCATGGGGCTAGGTGGGAAGATACGGGAATCTTACCCTTATTTTAGACTCTTATAATATTTATTTATTTTGTAATTAAAGTTAAAACAATTATTAGAAAAAGAAATATTTACAAAAACTAAATAAAATTTAAAAGAAAAGTTCATGTTAACATGTGTGTATTAAATGTTGCATGACAAAGTTAACCAATGAGTAAAAGAAAAATAAGGTGTTAATATTTAACCAACTAATCAAAAGAAAAGAAATAAAGTTAAACAATGAACTCTTATATTAATAAGTTGGGTTTGTAAATGAATAATATACAAATATAATTAAAGAAAAATAATAAACTTAAAAAGAAAAGTAAATGATTGTACAATGAATAAAAGAAAATTAGTATTTACGAGGAGTGATTTGTTCATTTGTTTGTATGTACACTTGTTTGAAATTTGAAAGCTTTATTTTATTTTTCTTTAAAGATCTGTGTGAAATAACAAGAAATAAAATAGAAACAATATCTAGAGAGAAAAAAATGATCATTATTAATGAAGCCCACACACATTTCTATTCTTGGAGCTTGACCTGAGTGAAACTCTAACTACTCAAGATGGTTTTTTCACTCATACTAGAATAGCCAAACACAAAGAAAAAATTAACAAAGAAGAGACATTCTTGAACAATGATCAATAAGGCTTCAAGGTATTGATCTACACATGAGAAAAATTTGTCAACCATGAGCACATAGAAAAATTGCAGCAAAGTCAAACAAATGCACAAGTTACTTCAAAGAAGCCATCAACTTCCATTGCTAAGTCCTTCTTGATACTCTGCAAGCCACCACTGCTATCCAAAACCCTTTAAATCCAAAGAGAAATATGTAAGGATGAATGATGAAAAGACTAATAAATTACTCTCTCATGCTTCGAGCATACCTCTCACGATTTCCACCCAGCCTGGAACAGGCTGTCTGCTGCCTTTTTATATCTTTTGATGGGTCGTTAAAGCACTTAAGGTTTAATTAATGGGTTGGATTTAACTAAAGAGATATGATTTCATTTTTTCTATTAAATAAAATAGAGAACGTTCATTTGAAAATCTCCACGTGTCAATTTTCTATTCTTGGTCAGAGACATCATGGATTATTCTCGTTATGACGAAAAACGTATACCTATTGGAGATGGGCACAATTAATCACCTTTTAATCTAAAATTCTAATCTGATGGCTAACAATTGAAGATGCTGGCATATTCTTAGTCGTCCTCCCAAATAAATGAATGTAATTTACTCTTCATAACTTCCTTGTATTTTTGAATGCATCAGTGAACCTGTTTACTTTTTAACATTTACCTAATCATATTAAGAAATTACTGTACCACCATATGATTGGCACGTTTCACTGATTAACCTTTGGAATTACCACATTTGAATTAACTTTTAGATTTCCTCAACTCTATGTGTGTTTCAGCTGTCCGTGCGTTTCAGCTGTCCGAAAGAAAGCTTTGACATCGCCTTTCAACGTTCACGAACCACTTTGCAGCTTTGCTAGTTATAAATATGACTTCCTTTTGATTTTCAACATCATATCTATGCATCAGATTTAATCCAGCCTATCCCTGGTTTGCTAAACCTTAGGGAGGGCCATCTAAATCATTCATACCAGCGACATATTCGAGAAATGGTTATAAAGGCGGACTTCCAACATAAAAATTGTATGTATAATAAGGCGGAAAACTAAAAGTCAAACGATGACTCTGCCATCAGTAGGATGCATAATAATATTCATATCATCTTACCGTTAATTATTTTTTGTTCTTATGTTACCTTGCCATACATGTGGAGGCGTGATTTCCACAAATAAATGCTAACAATTGGAATAGAAGACAACATTGATATTGGTGCCAATATTACCCTCTTTCTCATGCTAATGTAATCAAGATATGTAATAGGGATTCTTTTTAAAACAATTGAACTTTTATCCACCAAACCAAGTCTCATCATACTATGGCATATTGAGTTGGTAACGACTTTAGTTGTAACGCCAAATCCATGAACCAATAAGAAAATGATATTGCCTTGTCACATCAATTTGTTTTATGAAGAAAAATAATCATTGAATAATCCAATCTCATATACCATTTTTTCTTATCATATGTAGTGGGGATGATGCCAAAGTCTTGACCCCATAAGTATTTTGGGTATCTTTATGTCATAATTAAACATTGAAAAGTGAGTGGGATATAAAAAGTGAGAATGTGGAAAATAAAAAATATATTTTACTTTGTAGTATGGAATAAGTCTTACTCATGGTATAATGAATATTTGAAAAAGTGAATGGGATGTATTTTTGAAAAGTGGGTTATGTATGGAAGTAGTATGGTCGTTTATGAAATTCAGATAATTTACCCACTTCTCCTCCTTAATTAAAGAAAAATGATGGTAATAGGGTGAGGAATAGGGTGAATGCAAAATAGTATATGAGATGTGAGAAATGGGATCCAAAATTTTTGATAATTTAAGAGTTTCAAAAATTTGTTAAGTATTATATCATTCTTGTTGAATGCATTTATGTCTATTTAAGAGCCTGTAACTTGTGCAACTTAAAAATTGACTGACGATCATCGTTATTAGAAAATATTCATCATAGCTTAAAATATTTTTTCATGATATCTTCTTTGAATGTGTAGCAACAACTCAGCGGGAGCGCAGAAGACTTTGCACAAGAAATTGTGAAATGAGGGGGGAGCCTGAAAATACTTTGTCTGCTAAGTATTGTTGACCAAAAATGTAGTCAACAAACACTGCATTGGATGGAAATAAAATTTGTGATACAAAGTTAAGTCATAAGTCATATGGCAATGAAATTCAAGGCATGGCAAGTGAAGGCATTGCATGGCATGGAAAGGCAAGGTATAGCATGGAAAGGAAAGGAAAGGCATGGCAAGTCAATGCAAGGAAAGGTATGACATGGCATGGAAAGACATGTCATGGTATGGCATGGCAAGGAAAGGAAAGGCAAGGCATGGCATGGCATGGCAAGGCAAGGCATGGAAATGAAATGCAAGGAAAGGCATGACATGGCATGGAAAGTGAAGGAAATGAAAGGCATGGCATGGCATGGAACAAAAAGGCAAGGGAAGGGAATGTAAGGAAAGACATGAAAATTGAAGGAAAGGAACGACATGACATGGTAAGGAAAAACATGGCATGGCATGACAAGGCAAGGAAATTCAAGCAAAGACATGGTAATTCAAGGAAAGGAAAGGTGTGGCATGGCATGTCATGGCAAGGCAAGGCATGGCAAGGCAATGAAAGGCAATTGTTATGACCCAACGCATTAAAAATGATAAGAAATCAATCAAATTCAATCTGCTTTGAGGGGAAAACCTCCTTTACAGTATATAAACTTTAGAACACAATATGAGATGAGATAAGATGATCCTAATAGTAGATCTCCTTGATATTTATATATGAGACAAGGGGTTACAATTACAATGAAAGGGTGCAAAGAAGGGTTCTAGCTGACCTATTAGAAATGTAATAATTAAATATCTAGGGCATATTAAGGGGTTGTATACATATCATGGGGATTTGTCTAGGGCTTAACATGACCATCCCATTTAAACAAGTTGTGTATTCAACACTTTTCTAACCACGAATGCTTCTGCATTAAGAACTCATCTTCCCATGTCTCCTCTTCCACTAGTAGGTTCTTCCATTTGACGAGGTATTCTGTAATTGTTCTATTTCTTAGTTACTTAATTCTCGTTTCAATGAGTGTTTTTGGATCTAGTATGATTTTCCCTTCTTCATTGAGCTTTGGTAAACTTGTTTGGATTGGGATCTTGTTTCCGATGACCTTATTTAAGCAAGAAACATGGAATACTGGATGTACACGTGAAGATGGAGGCAACTCCAATTTGTAGGCCATACTTCCAATCCTTTGCAAAACCTTATAATTTGGGTGCTAGTTTATTTTCCTTATTTTGTTTCTTTAGGAAAATTTGTTTGTATGGTTGTAGCCTTAGAAATACCCAATCCCCCACCTCAAATTCGATTTCCCTGTGATGTTGACCTGGTTGTTGTTTCATCCTATTTTGTGCCATAACCAAGTTGTCCTTCAATAGTTTTAGGACCTCTTGTTGGTTACCTATGTGGTACTCCACTGTTTGAACCTTTGTATTGCCTTTCAAGGGTGATGTGATGGATGGAGGATGATATCCATAAAGTGCCAGAAATGGGGACATTTTTTATGAAGTATAGAAGGATGTGTTGTACCACCATTCTATTAAGGGAAACCACTTGACCCATTGTGTTTGTTTATCAGATGCAAAGCAACGAACATATCATTCTAGACATCTATTCACAATCTCATTTTTCCCATTAGATTGAGGGTGGTAAGATGAACTATGAACCAATTGAGTACCAAAACAAGAAAATAATTCAGTCCAAAAATTTCCCGTGAAAATTAGGTCTTTGTCACTTACAATAATCTTGGGGACTCCATGTAGTTTTTGAACTATTTCCATGAATGTTGTTGCTATTGTGCTTTCTTTAAAAGGATGAGAAAGAGAGAAAAAATGGCCATACTTTATTAGTCAATCCACTACTACCATGATGACGATCTTTCCTTCTGATTTTGGTAAACCTGTAATAAAATCCATGGAAACTTCTTCCCAACGTTGGCTTGGTATAGCTAATGGTTGTAGGAGACCTAGAGTCTTTATTGTCTCTCCCTTATTCTATTGGTAGACCAAACATTCTGAGACAAACTTTTTAACATCATTCTTAAGACAATCCAATGCTCTAATACCAAATGTTACGACCCAACGCCTTAAAAATGATTAGAAATCAATAAATTCAGTACACTTTGGAGGGGAAACCTCCTTTACAGTATATAAACTTTAGAACACAATATGAGATGAGATAAGATTATCCTAATACTAGATCTCCTTGATATATATATATATATATATATATATATATATATATATATATACGAGACAAGGGGTTACAATTACAATGAAAGGGTGCAAAGAAGAGTTCTAGCCAACCTACTAGAAATGTAATAATTCAATATCTAGGGCATAATAAGGGGGTTTGTACATATCATGGAGCTTTGTTTAGGGCTTAACATCAATGAAACTCAAGGAAATGCATGGAAAGGAAAGGCATGGAAAGGCAAGGCAAGGCAAGGCATGGCATGACATGGAAAGGAAAGGCATGGTGTAGCATGTCAAGGCAAGACATGCCATGGCAAGGCAAGGCATGGCATGACAAGGCAATCCATGGCATGGAAAGGAAAGGAAAGGAAAAACAATGCAAGGAAAAGAAAATATAGGTAAGGAAAGGCAAGGAAAGGTAAGGAAAGGCAAGGAAAGGTAAGGAAAGGCTAAACATAGTTCCATAATAACAAAAAAGAGCCGCAAAATACAAGAATACCATAACAACCATAAAATGAAGCCAAATTTTCAATCATTCATAAATCTCAAATATTTGTTCAATTATTCCTTTTACATACCTATGGTAATTCAAGTAGACCACTGGGATCACTTCTAATACTGATGGTCTCCATTAACCTCTCGTGCTCAGAGTAAGGCAAGAAGTATCGTACGTTTGATGAGTTATTACTTGGAATTGTTTGTAGTTGGAGGTTTGTACCAACAACCAATTTCATAAACTGGTATATGACTTCACTTGGTCTATAATATTGAAACACATAACCACATTTCTTCCATGTTCTTTCATCCTATGTCAGATATTCCTTTAATAACCATCGACCCAATCGAAAATTCAATGCCTTCAAAGTATGTTACTGATTGCATGAGGGTATGCTTTCACTTTAAGAAACGTGCCAACCAATAATCAGTGCCCCATTCATTACCTCTTGGGGAAGCCACTGCATATATGTGTCCTAGAAAAAATGGAGTGCCAACATGTGAATCCATTAAATTACCAAAGCATAAAAAATTGATGCTAGTTATTCAAAATTTAATAGAATGTTTCACCGAACCTTGCAATATGAGATCTAATAAGTGATCATAATATTCTAAAATATTTGATTGGTCCTCCTCCAACTGGGATAATTCCATAGTTATAGGTTTACCAATGGGAAGTGATAGATGATGCCATGTATCAACCGAGTCTGTGGATTCATAATAATCCCATTCATTATTACAACATGGACCATAGAAACAAGAAATTTTTCTCGTCCATATTTCAACTATTGCATTATCTGATGTTCGAACTGAATGGAATCCATGAGTGCCCTGGATTTTTTTTCATTTATACCACTATGATTGATATACATCAGCCACCTCCAAAAAATATCAATGTACACGTCCTTTCCTGGGTGATTGGTCTTCATGGGCTCTTGTTCACTCTCCCATTACTGAAGAACACCATTCAACAATGGATTTTGCATATCAAATGAGGGAAGTAGTTGTGAAATTCATTTATTTCCTATGTAATGCTCTTTTGATGTGTGATCTTGTTCCATCATTCTCCCCTTTCCTGTGCCCAGAATTGAAATAGTTCCAAATGTTTGGTACCTTGAATTTTTTGTGCAACATACATAACCATTGAAATACACGAGCATTTTGAAATGGAATGTGCAACCATCTAACAAAATCCAATGTTGATCCATCTATATGTTATTCTCCTTAAGGTGATTTTAATACAACTGAAAGAAATGTTGTACGTAGGGTAATTCATGGCACCGATCATTGCTAATGTAGAAGTGATACTCCAATATAAATCTATTTTCTTTGCTACTATCTTGCCCATGCCTGTACATGATATGGACCATATGCTAGCCTTCTTTGAGTAATAATATTGGATTTGAATATCTTTTTGTGATTAAAGGGTGCGGTTCTTATCAAAATCAATCACTGATAATACAACACCAATGGGAAATGTATCTCTGTATATTCTAAAATGCCCATCCTGCCATCCAACCATATGGACATGTTGAACATATTGTTGTGTATTTTTTATGAATTCCTCCATGAATTCACATACACATACCTGGGAAGTCACCAATTGTATCTTGTTTATTTGTTTCCCTCCATCAATATCATATGTGACATATTTAAAGCTTTGCAAGGAAACCTTTTTCCTCTGCAATTCATACTCATCGCTTACATGGTTGCACTTTCTCAATAATTCCATTCCACCACACCTAGGGCATGTCTCATCTAAGAAATATTTTTGATCAAATGTACAACCCTCTAACCTTGTACACAAGTTGTGAATAAAGTCTCTAAATGATGATGCCGACAATATAATTGAGCATTCCTTCACAAGGTTGTTATGCAATACATGAAAAATATATATGTGTGTGTCATAATAATAACCATACTCAATGTGATATCTACAACAACATGTGTTACAAATTGTGTTTATTCGAACATATCAAGGTTTGCATTTATGGAAAGATATTTGGCCCAAGTTAAGTGCACTATGTACTGTCATGAATCTCTCATACAATTCTATATGTGTAATGTAAAGAAAGTGATTAATATGGGGTTCATGGTCCCTAGATCCCCTTCTCAATTTTAGTACATCCTTCTGGTTGGAAGAATGCCTAGTGTTATCATGCTAGAAAGCATGTACTAGTCCCTTAACTTCTCCAATTAACTTCATGTCAGATAAATGTATCCTACCAATGAAGGCCCACAAATATGATGGGCCTCCTGTGTCGAGGTTATCTCATATATTAGAATACTTTATAAGGGTTTTGATATTGCATTTCATGAGACGAGGTTTGTTGGATCAAACAATGTTTTCTTGTGATCTTGCTAAAAAAATATTGTGACAAGACACGTTGGTCTGCATTACGGTATTTAGAGCGATATTTCTTACCAATTTTTAAAAAATCATCCACAAGGTTTATAACAATATAATGACTTGTGATCCAGGATTTTCTATGAGATATTTCTCTACAAAAAAGTCCTACAAAGAGGACCTTTTACCGACGCTTAATTGCATGTGAACATGAGAAAGTAATCATTAAGCGTTGCATGTTAATATGAGAACATTGTTATAATTATGTGAATATGTGCAAATAAAATATCTTATCAATCAAGTGAGAATGCAATAAAAAATCACACGTATAATTTGACACCCATGTGTTAATGAAGTTCACCATAATTTTTTGGCTATGTCTTGTTGATGCTTGAATTCATCATGACCAAAAAGACAACCTCATGAGGATGTGGATCGTCCTGTGTTTTTATAGAGGTGGTACTCCTATGTATGATATTTATAAAATGTGGGACTTTTAAAGAAGTCCATCAAAGGATAATAGAATAAATATAACATAAAACAAAAAACATTTTTATTTTTCTTTTAAAAGAGAGTTCTCGAGAATGGAACATAAAACACACACACATTCATACATTTAAAGAAAATAAACAAAATTCCATACATCCATCATAGTAGGTCTAGATATTTATGATCACATAAAAAAAAAATTTGATTTGCATGCATAAGATAACTTTGATAGAGTAATACATGGGAATCTCAAAAGGAGATAATGATAGATCAACCTCAAATAATTTATATTAAAAAAAAAACTGGGTTACAAAGTACAATCGATATTGTTCCCAAAATATCTCTCTTGGAATTTATAAAAAATATATAGCTCAATACATATTATTTGAAATTAAAATGTGTTTGTCATAATGACTGGGATTGGGGCTCCCATGGACCATAAATCAAATATGTATAAGAATGAAGTTCCCCCAAAAAATAAAATGCGTGGTGGAAGACAACAAGAGCTGGAAAGAAGAAAAAGGAAAATATCAGTATTCATTTAAACCTTTCTATTTAAAGAGGTAGATTAACTAGATGAAGAGCTTGATAAAGACAGAAAGATGTGATCAGTATGAACTTACTATGATGGTGTCTCATTGTCTGTCACTTTCTCATTGATGTCCTTTTATGGCTTTCCTCGGTGGTTAGAAGAACCGTCTCAACCGTCCTTTTTCCCTTCATTAGTGAGCTTGTCGACAACCTTTTTGAACCACTCCTCTATGTAGCTCCTCATTGGTGCCACGTTGATTTCATGTTGGATTTTTATATTGAATAGTTCACCTTCCAAGTCCCTTGGATCAATGGAAATTTTTCACAGTGCTTCTTCAATATCTTTATTTTTGATCGAATAATCAACTAGCTAGATTTCCACGTCATCTTCACCATATTCAAGAATGCCATAGAATTTTTCAAATGACAACCCTTTAAAGATCTAAACTTGTTCATCAAATGCTTGCTTGGTTAAAAACAACGAGTTTAGTATCAATTTGGGTCTTGGAACTCAATGGTGTTGCTAGCTAGATCTATCTCAATTAGCTTCTTGAATAATTCCTCTCTTCTAGTTATGGCCTAGCTACATGCTTGAACAATACCATTCAGGTTTTTTACCTTTTCCTTCCAGCATGCATTCAGTTGTTTTATTCGGTTTGGAGAAGGGATATCCTCCTCTCTTATTCTCAATTATTTCATATTAGTAACTTTAACACCAAATGGTACAACCACATCAAGGTAGAAACCTTCCTCGTTTTTCAAATCTGCTTGCATATATTCATGAAAAGTGTGTGCTCTCGTTCCAAAAGAGACCATGCTCTTTGACAACTCCCAAGCCTCTATTATTAATTCCATTCTTTTCTTCATATTATTTTCTACATAGCCTCGGGATGATTTGAGAAGTCTTGTCGATCCTTTTAACTTTTCTGCAGGTGTGGTAGGCCCGATCATTGCTAAAGGAATAGAAAGCACTAGAAGGGGCATTAAAGCGTCCTCCAATTCTTTGGTTCACTCCTTTAACCTGACATTCTTCACTTCAAGGCCTTCAACAGAATTTTCTAGAGCATCTCTAGTTGCTCGGTGTATCAGGGAAATTTGGGAAGGCTGTATGTTCCATAGGTTAATCTCTGAACGAGATTTCCCCTTCTTATTCTTTACATCTTTTTTATCAATAATCAAATTTTTGGATTCGCTATAAAAAAAAACACTCTGAAATGCAAAAGACTCTTCTCCATCAAAGGTCTTGGTCTCAATTATTTCCATCTGAGGGTTTTGGTGAGCCATGTTCTCTAGCTGGTCGACATTGGGGAACAGTTTCTCAATATCAATTTTGAGTTTTATATCCTTGAGGGAGAGGTCGTGGATATCACTTTCTCCTCGAGGTCCCTCCTCTTCTTGCACAATGGTTTTTCATTTCTTCCTCAAGGGAAGTTTATGTGAAATTTCAAATTTTTCGGAAGGAGGGTTCTTATCTCCTCCTACGCCTGAAGAAATGTGGGTGACTTTCTTACTTGGGTAGGTCGTTGGAGAATTTCTCCGAGATGTTTTACTCTTTGGCGTGACATTCGGGGATTGGGCACTTTTCTCACTTGGACCTTTTCCACTCTGCTTGTACAACTCATTGGTGCTAAGTATTGTCTCCAGGTCATCGGTGTCATGAGTGGGAGTGCCTAAGGAATTGTTTCCATATTCATTCAGAATAGTATTAATGAAAGAATTGTTGAAACAAACAGCCAATAAATGTTCCACAAAAATACCACTAGGGTCGAACCCTTTTACTTTTTCAACATATTTTAAATTGAGGTTGTGGAAGTGGAATGCAAATTCATCAATCTTCATATTTCTAAATATGACATCCCCGACTTTCCAAGGCAGAGCTATGAATTGTTTTTTTCTCTTTTCATGGAAAAAATGCAACCAATAGGTGTAATGCCTTGCTATATCAGCAACGAACATCTTTTTAGATATGTGGCATGGAAGGAAAGAAGGATTTTATTTGGATCCAAAAATCCTTATAACATTATAATTTTCCATTTGTTCTAGTGTCCCCTTCCTATCCAAGAACGTACTCTCCTGGTCAAACATCTAGGGAACGTTCTTTCCAAACAAAAATTCTTTAAAAACCGAGACAAAATCATTAAAGACTTCATAAAAATGTTGGGAGACCTTGTGCCTCAACAATGTTTGATACCAGAAGGTTACTGGGTCAAATTCACAGTTTACCTTCTTCCAGACAGATAATCTCGGGAACTGACATCAATGCACTATCGCGAAAACCAAATAAGATGACATAAATAATTTCTTCTCCTTATTTTATTGTGCCAATTGGGAAGAGATTTCAATAGAAATCAACTTACCCCAATCGAATATGGCTTGTTCCTTGACCGTAAAATAACGAATGTAAAGAATCATCTGAGAGGTGATGGTCGTGGTTTCCTATCCTATAATCCTCATAAAAATCCATGCAATTTCTCGAAAGGGATTTTAAAATGAGCCAACATGCAATCTTGTGATGTCCTTGAGGAAGGTCATTGGGTTCTCTAGGAATTTAGGTAAGAGGTTGAGTCCATTGTCATGATTTTTTAAGAACTCCTTGCAATTTTCACCTTTGAAGGTGAGCATTCGCTCGAGAAGCCTCCACATCTTATGGAAAACCTGGGGTGGAGGAGAGACAGGGGAATGGTCCCGCAATTGGATGATATGTTGGCTTGGAATGTATCTCTCAGCGCACTAGGTGACCAACTCCTTAAAATAAAAAAAATCCAGGACACGCCCTACGCATGCAATTCCAGATGTCCAAATTATTTCCTTTTGGGAAGAAGGGGATGAATAATAGGAATATGCACTGGACCACTGAAAACTATGATCCTCACGTCCGAAAATATTCATTGTATCTCCACAGAACTGTTGTCAAGTTGCTACCATAATTCAATGATAATGTTCCCTTGCTCCAAATTATGTTAGGAATGAACGTTGGAGGGAGATGATATAATCCTATGTAAATCATGTTTTAATGCACTTTAATAGGAGGCTTCCTTGATCCTTTCACTTATTAATGACCATCCCTTCGAACCTGTATGGTAATTTATTAGCGTTATAATCATAGTAAATGTGCATTGGGAAAGGTGCGAGGGTGGCGAGGGAGGACGGGGGCAATATGTGACTTGCAATTTTTGTGAACCCGGGAACCCGCAAACCCGAGAGCCCACGATGGTATGAAGCACGAAATTGGCTAAGTGTGGGATGGCGCGATGGTCGTATGGATTCATGTAGGTGGAATGACACTTAGGCAGTTCGGGGAGTCTTGGGATCGAAATGCAGATCGCAGAACTCTTTGGTGCAATGTGTCTATCACGAAACATGGGAACATGAAAGCTTGATCCCGTCAACCCGAGAACCCACGATCGTAGAATCGACTAAGTATGGAATAGCACGGCGATCAGTCAGACTCGTGATGTGAAGTTGCAAATGGAGGTGAGAAATTGTAATTCCTCCAACCTGGGAACCCACAGTCTAAAATGTGACTAAGTGTTAGAACTAGAAAGGGATATTAAAAGGGGAAAAAGAAAAAGGGGAAAACAGGTAAGTGTAGAAGGGGGAAAAGAAAGGGAGAAACTAATTTGGGAGAATAGAAAAGGGGAGGGAATTTTTTCTTTTTGGAAGCGGGAAATGACCTCAACATGTCTCTGGACCTACTTGGAATACAAATTTCCTTATTATCCTTCATTGAGCAGGGATGAAACCTTCTCACAAAATGTGGCACATGCTCTATATAGGGCGGAAATCCTAGAACATCCTTCTCTTGTAAATGGAACTTAAGGCTCTCACATAAGTGGCATTTCTTCAAACACCAGAAGGACTACATTCATCTCAATGAAAATATCTCTCTCTCCAAGGGGCCTTCTTTAAAAAATCTTACATAAGGAATTTATATAGTTTCCCTCTCTCCATAATTCAAGGAGACAAGATCAAGCAAAAAAATGAGAAATCATATCAACAAAATTTAACTTCCCCTCGAGAATAGGAAACCACTTGTGATAAAATGAGGAAGAATCCCAAACCAACTCACGAGACTCCCAAATTTTCCTTAAAACTAGGAAACTAATTTGTGAGGTGGATTCTCACACAAAACTGATTTCCCCTTAAAACTAGGAAACTAATTGTGAGGTGGATTCTCACACTTAATTTTCATTTCCTTTTTACAAATTAAATGAAAAATACATGAGTACATTATGCTAAAAAATATTAATCATTTTTACAATATGAATCATAAAACATTCCTTTTAAACTTTTTCACCTATCATCAATCATCATTTTAATGATATTCTTCATGGTGTGCAAAGTAATGAATCTTTGTGTGGAGATCCTCCTGGATCATACCTCCCCCCAAAAAGCACTATTGGTCCTCCAAAAGTATAGAGAGAAATTTGAATATCAACAACCAACTTCTAGGAAGAGTCTTATATTCCACGATGCACTTCCCCACTATTCGATCTGCATAAACAATGTATCTGAAAGGTCACACCCTTCTTATCCTTCACCTTTGTACTTCAGAATGAGGATGTCAATTCTGACACTTGCATCAATGTAAATTTGTAGCTAATTCATTGATTTTCATAACAAATGTCTATGATAGGCCGCACCCTTCTTCTCCTTCACCTTTGTACTTCAGAATGAGGATATCGATTAGAACACTTGCATAAATGAAAATATGTAGTTGAAAATACATGGATTACAACTTTTGAAAGTAGTACCGTACTTGTTGTAGTATACCTAGGGAGGTAATATGGGGTACCTAAGGAGGTACCCAATGGGAATGTGGTTATGTAATATTAGTGGAAGTGATTTAATATATGAGAATGTGGTCTTTCAATATAAGGTGGACTAGGTCCACTATATTAATATAGGTCCACTATGGTAGTTAGATGTAATAAATGTGAGAAGACTCTCTAGAAGGTTCCTAGGAGATAGAGAGAGCTATATAAAGAAGTGTAAGCAATGTAATAGAGCACAGTGAATAATATTATGAATGTATCAAGCATTGCTTAAGTGTTATCCTTCATTAAGGATTAATATATGGTGTTACCCTACCTCAAGGGTTTTGTCTACATTCTTGTGTTCAGTATTTTGGTGAATGGTTTGGTGTTTATTATTGGTTATTTATGAAGTATATTTGCAGATCTATTCAGAAACTTAACAATTGGTATCATAGCACTTTCCTTGGCCAAAGAAGGGAAGAAATTTTTGGTTTTTTTTGCATAATTTTTCTAGGGAAGAAAAAGAGGGCGGTGCACTTCAGGTTCAGATATGAAGCATTATGAGCTGAATTTGGAAAAAACAATTGGGTATTTGAATTCCTCTCGGAAAAATACCCATTTTAAAAAAATATATAATTCGAAACGAAGTCAAGTAAAGTTATGAAAATTTTAAATTCAACAGTTTTTTCAGAGTATTTCCAGAAAAAGCCGCGATTTTCTACAGTAAGTTATCTCAACACCCTAGTTTTTGTTGAAGATTTATTCCAAGCATGATATTTTTTACTAGATGAGATGATGGCCATAGTATTGAAGAATTTATACAATCTCACAAGTCATTATAGAAAGAGAAGTGGAAATATTTTGTATACTGGGGTTTCAAAGGTGATCCTCTCATATGGTGGAAATCATTTGACCATTCTGAGTGGATGTCGTTTTTTGAGGAAGCACTTGAAAAATTACTTTAAGACAAGTGGTATCATACAATGAGTAAGGATAAAAACATCACCAAGACTTTATTTTCATGTGGAAAATCTATATTACAAGTTCATGGTTGTATTCATAAATAAAATGCCATTGCTTATATTAACACTAGTTGCAAACAAAATTTTATCAATATTCAGTTGGTTAATAGATTTCAAATTCCAGAAAAGAATATTCAAAGCACATAGGTTGTAGGTGAAAATGTTAAACTTTTTAAAGATTTGAAGATCAGTATGGATAAATATGTGTTGCATTCAGATTTTGAGGCTCTAGATATGGGTGATGAAGACATTGTTTTGGGATATCCTTGGATAGAATCAATGTTTACCATTAATATTAATGAGCAAAAGGAGTTTCTAAATATTTGGTACAAGAAAAAGAAAATTGAATTGCAAGATGTGTCTCTTAGTAAGAAATATGGGCCCATGGAAGCTAGAAAAGAAGTTATTGTCGAGTCTAAAGTTGAATCAGAGGCAAAGTCTACAGAAGGAGATGACGGAAAACTACAAGAAGGACATAATCAAGAAGCTAAGGAGGTCATTGACTCAAAGGCACAAAGTGTTGCATATTTGAAGAAAAAAGAACAGATTCCTACAATTGTTATATATCGTCATCCACATCATATAGAGAAACTACAGTCATCAAGGAAAGGGCGTGTGCATAAAAAAATTTATGCATCAACAGGGCACTAGATAGGAAACTACTCAAGAGGTGCATGGAGGAATATCGACACCAAGGGAAGAGGTCAGGCTATAGAAAAAATCCCATGGAAACCCCGACATGATGCAGAGAAAGATCAGGGTGGCAAGGTAGTAGATGGACATCATGTTCGACTTCCATTGGGATGGATGGATGGTCGTACTTGGTACCAGTTGGCTACATTACTTAGCCAATCATATTGTATTGTTTCTTCTCATGTTTCAAGGATGAAACATGTGAAGGGGGATGGAATGTAGTATACCTAGGAAGGTAATATTGGGTGCCTAGGGAGGTACCCAATGGGAATGTGGCTATGTATTATTAGTGGAAGTGATTTAATATATGAGAATGAGGTCATTCAATGTAAGGTGGACTAGGTCCACTATATTAATAAAGGCCTACTATGGTGGTTAGATGTAATAAATGTGAAAAGACTCTCTAGACGATTCCTAGGAGATAGAGAGAGATATATGAAGAAGTGTAAGCAATGTAATAGAACATAGTGAAGAATATTGTGAAAGTATCAAGCATTTCTTGAGTTTTATCCTTCCTTAAGGATTAATATATGGTGTTACCCTACCTCAAGGTTTTTTTCTACATTCTTGTGTTTAGTATCTTGGTGAATGGTTTGGATTATTCTTGTTGATATTCTTGGTTATTTTGAGATTTATCTTTAGATCTATTCAGTTACTTAACACTTGCCAAGAGTTTATAAAAGACTCATGGACAATTTTACAATGATTTTCAAAACAGGCCTAGGAAAAAATAATGCCTCTCAGTCAACAATGTGTCTCGCTCAACAGTGGATGTAAGACCCATTACAATGTTTTCAAAACAGGACTAGGAAAAACAATGTCTCTCACTCAATAGTGGCTACAAGACCCATTATAATATTGTCAAAAAAGGCATAGGAAAAACAATTCCTCTCACTCAATAGTGGCTATAAGACCCATTACAATGTTGCCAACAAGGATTAGCAATGTTTAGGCATAGAACACAATTCCTCTCACTCTCATCATTACTTTCAAGAGTGGATAATTACAACATTTTACATCATTAATATTAAGGCGGATACCCTCAAATGTGCACTAGTAGTAACTCTATGGTTTTAAAAACCCCCCATTACAAACATGTGCAACATAATAAAAAAGGAAAATTCCATCATCATCACACTCTTCTCACAATTTTGAGACTTTTGGCTATAAACATGACTGCTTTTTGTCAAAGTGTTAAAATGGCCTATTACCGCACCGTCTCAGTTTGTATGCAAGGCTCAAACAATGAGTTTCCTGCAATAATTTAGATCTTGATTCCCTACTATAGCATCAAAGATCACCAAAATCTGCAACATAAATTCACCCTCTTGCAATTTCCAAAAATAGGAAAAAATCATAAATGCATGAAACTTACATTGGTTTTTGTGCCAAGGCGCACAACCAATGGCTCAAATCTCAGAATACACAACACCAACATGTATGTCTTGTCATTCTGCAACTTTTGATTGTAAAATCGACCCTGTTATGAAAGGTAAAACTTTGCCTTGTAAAGTGTGCCAAGTAGTCATGGGCTTGGCCATATCTTTCAATTTTCACTATTCAAATCCAAATTCTGATTGCACTAGTGGATTCGTGGTTTGAAATTGTGCAAAAATCATTATAAATTAGTCAAATTTTGTCACTGTCACTTATGGACCTCTCTTAACCTCCCCGCCTTGAAATGTGTGCCACAATAGTCTGTATGACCTGCATTAATTATGTCTACATCAAAAAATGTGCCCATGTACGGCCTCTGTCTACATTCTCCCTTGGTCTACGTGCCAATGGAACCTTACCTCCTAGTTTTTTCATGCCCTGTCCGGATCGTTTTCTCATCGGATAGAAAACTTGGGGTTAAATAATCTTTTGTGGGCAGATTGACCAAAGTGCATCATTATCACGTTGGTAGGAAGTATATTGTTAGGAGGGAATACCCAAGGTCAAACCCGTGGAATTCCCCTTTGGGATTTTTGTTATAACCTCTCGTCATTCCGCCATATACCTTCCAAATATTCCGTCATTTACATGTCGACCGGTATAACTCTCGCCAAATATTCCAGTGCCTATTTTTCGACGGGCCAGTGGGTCCGATGCCGGCTGATTAGATGGCTAGTAATTTTATTTTTTGGTTTTTCCGAACCTATCCCTCATTGGGCATTTTTTTGTTTCCATGTTGTAAAATTTTATTCACTACTCAAATCCCAATCATTATGGACGTCACCTACCAACTTTGCACTGACTGTGTTGTACAGTAGGCCATGTGGCGACCTCTAGGTGGTGCCACATCACTGTACGTCCTTCCATGTGGGATATTCATACTAGTCCAACTATCGCTCAAAGTGGCAAAACTGAGTGACACATGGAATGCTCTAGTGTTGCCACATCACCCTATTGACGTTAGCACCAAATCATCACCATACTTCCACGTCATCAACTTGCATCAATGCCACAACATTGCCACATCACTTTCGTATTGCCACGTCATCAACCTACGTCAATGCCATAACATTTCCACATCACTTTCATACTGCTACGTGGCGTCTTTATGGATGCCACATGGCACAATTTTATTGGTCCACATGGACCCCTAAAAGTGTCGAAAATGTGTGACACGTGGTAGCCTCTTGTGCTGCCACATCATCATGTTGGCGTAATCACTATACATATTTCACCAAATTTACCTGTTTTCCAAATATTTCAGATGTCCATAACTTTTGCATCCATAATACATTTTAGTTATCGTTTGCACCGTTGAAAATATCTCATCGAGCTCTTCGACTTGATGTTGTAATTTTCGAATTATGGGCCATTTGATTTTTGGCCATTTTATTCAATTGAAGAGGATCCATCCTCCAACTACATAGACTTTGGTATGATCTTCTTGCTTGGTGTACCAGGAAGCTCGAGTTGAAGCTTCTAACATTTTCTTCTCCAATGACCACTCATTTTGCAGTGAGTGCAATCGTTGCATGACTTCATGTCCTTCTCGCCTTCACTGTAAGGAGATTTTCACTTCTAACACTTTGCAAAATTCTTATTGTCCCAAGCTTTTCAAGGAGACTTTGATTTCCTCCAGAGTCTTAGTCTAGAACTATCACTTTCATAAAATGATGTGCCATCATTTTTCTTAGATGGTGTTGGTGATGATATCAACTCTTTTCTTGAAGAATCCTCTACTTCTACTACTTTTGAGCATTCTCTTTCACCATACCCCAATCCTACATATCAGGTTATTCTTCAACCTCCATTGGTTGAATGATACCTTGGACATTAATACCAAGGCCTCTTCCTTTATACCCATCTTCCTCGGCCAATTCAAGCCAATTCCCTTGGTGTTCCTTTCAAAAACTCCAAAAGAGGCATCATCATTAATAAGGGAAGGAATTCAACATGTAGAATTATTTACCTCCATTCATGTTTCTGACGCTTGGTCATCTTATTAAATTTTGACCAACTGCTCCTCCTAGTTGGATGGAATTGTTGATGAGGCTTCTAGGAAACCAACATGGTTCCCTGGTGTCCGAAGATCATCCTTTATTATCTGACAATATGTGCAAGTATCAATATTTTCAGAAAAAGGACCATAATTGATATATCTGCCATGGTCACAAGTTGGTCTTTTCTTGGAGGGAATTTCTACTTCTCCTGTAGTGTAGCATTCCCCAACTTGCTCCTCCATAGCTTGTATTTGCATTCATAGTTTTCTCTTCTCCTTCTTCATATTCCTGAAGCAACCTCCTCAATTCAACATTCTCTACTTGAATGGTCTAGTTTATTTCTTCAAGCTCACGAAGCCATGCTTGCTTCTTTTATTTTCCCATGATTATATTCACAATCTACAAAACTTGTCAGAGCTTCTCTTATACCACTTGATCAAGTATTTTCTATGAGATCTTTATCTTCAAAAAAATCCTAAAAAGAGGACCTTTTACTGACGCTTAATTGCATGTGAACATGAGAAAGTAATCATTAAGCATTGCATGTTAATATGAGCAAATTGTTATAATTATGTGCATATGTGAAATTAAAATCTCTACTCAATCAAGCAAGAATGCAATTAAAAATCACATATATAATTTGTCACCCATGTGTTAATGGAGTTCACCAAAATTTTCTGGCTACGTCTCTGGATCTGCTTGAAATACAAATTTCTTTATTATCCTTCCTTTTGCAGGGCTGAAACCTTCTCACAAAATGTGGCACATGCTCCATACAGGGAGAAAATCCCAGATCAACCTTC
Source organism: Picea sitchensis (assembly GCA_010110895.2). NCBI lineage: Eukaryota > Viridiplantae > Streptophyta > Pinopsida > Pinales > Pinaceae > Picea > Picea sitchensis. Next base: position 7,617 of record SNQJ01S0056366.1, on the reverse strand, counting down.
TCTTATACAAATAACTTAAGGCTCTCACATAAGTGGCATTTCTTTAGACACCAGAAGAACTACATTCCTTTCAATGCAAAGCCCTCTCTCCAAGGGGCCTAAAGGGGCCTCAAAGGGCCTTCTTTAACAAATATTACATAAGGAATTTATATAGTTTCCCTCTCTCCATAATTCAAGGAGACAAGATCCACAATTTTAGAATCTAATAACAACTCAAAGAAAAAAATGAGAAAACATCTCAACCAACCTTAACCCCCCCTTGAGACTAGGAAACCCTTTGTGATAAAATGAGGAATAATCTGAAACCAACTCATGAGACTCCCAACTTCCCCTTAAAACTAGGAAACTAATTTGTCAGGTGGATTCACACACAAAACTGATTTCCCCTTAAAACTAGGAAACTAATTGTGAGGTGGATTCTCACACTTAATTTAATTTCCTTTTTACAAATTAAATGAAAAATACATGAGCACATTATGCTAAAAAATATTAATCATTTTTACAATATGAAGCACAAAACATTTCTTTTAAACTTTTTCACTTATCATCAATCATCATTTTAATGATCTTCTCCATGGTGTAAAAAGTAATGAATCCTTGTGTGGAGATTCTCTGGAGATTCTCCTGGATCAACTTTTGTCTAAATTTTTTACCATTTTAGTGCCTAAAATTCTCCTAAGAGCATTCAAAATTCTATATTTTAAGAAAGCCAAAAATAATTGACATTTAGCGGCATCGGATTTTGGTTCAAAATATTCTTTAATGATTTTATAAGAATGATAACGAATAGTCTAGTTAGGTAACTTAACTTCTAGTGATGTTGGACCACTTTCATCCACCTAAATGCATTTAGGAGTTCTTTTTCGCACACTTCTCAATATAGGTAGGGACAATGAACCCGTATTCTGACACTCTTGACCTCCCTGTTGTGGAGTTAACAATGTTGCATTTCCTTCCCCTTCAATCATTGGTGGATCAATTTTGGGAGGAGAGTGGGCATTCCCATGATTAGTTTTTGGAACATCTGATTGTCCATCAAGAGGTTGCACCATAGGAAATTCTTCACCAGAAAGTTGTGCCCTAGTTTCCTCTCTAATTTCATCCATTGTATAAATATCTCCAAGAAAATCCTCCATAATCTGGTCATCCACAACAATTTTTCTTGATGAGATACTAATTGGAGGTACAAAATAAATATAAATTGAATTGGTCTCTACTAAACTCTTGCACTTTTCTTCTGGTGATGGAGGAGAAACAACAACGACATCTATTCCGCTAGAAATTTTATTTCCCTCTTCTGAAAGCCTACGCTTTGCCATACATAACTTTTTTTTTCTCTTTCTTCATCTACCTTTTCAATGGGTATTTATTTCCTCCAGGAATTTCTATCTCAATTCCATCGGTTCCCCATGTTTAAAGAGAAAAATTGGCTTCCAGGTACACCACAACAAATTTTTCTTGTTATTACACAAGATACAACTAACAATTCCAATTCCAAGTGGAGAAATTTGTCTTGGTATTACACAAGAAGACACAACTAAAAATTCCAATTGGAAAAATTTATCTTGGTATTACACAAGAAGACACAACTAACAATTCCAATTCCAATTGGACAAATTTTTCTTGGTATTACACAACAAGACACAACTAACAATTCCAATTCCAGTTCCAATTGGACAAATTTGTCTTGGTATTACACAAGAAGACACAACTAACAATTCCAATTGGAAAAAAAAAATTATTATTACACAAGAAGACACAACTAACAATTCCAGTTTCATTTAGACAAATTTGTCTTGGTATTACACAAGAAGACACAACTAACAATTACAATTCCAATTAGACAAATTTGTCTTCCCATTCTTCCCACAATTGTCTTGTAAGAGCACAAAAGTTTTTATGAATTAAACAACCAGACAAAAAGAACAAAAACATGCTCATTCTTGTTATTTTTGGATGCAGATTTTGGGCTTGTTTGAGTTTTTAAGATAGATGAGGCTGAGGAGAAGTCTTGGCACATAAAACTTCCTAGCATGAACACACACACATTCCTATAATGTGTGCGTGTTATAGGAACGTGCACATGTTCCTGTTGGGAACATATGAGTTCCTAACATCAAGGATTTCAAGTCACAAGAGTGTGTGCGTGCTCTTAATGCAATATATATAAAATTTATTATAGAGAAATTTTTTTTATGAATAAATATGTATAGTGGTTTGGGGACAACTAGGTCCTAAGGGATTAGAATTGAAAGTGTTTTGAAGCATATATAAATGGTTAGAGCACCAAGATGTGGATGCAAGTGTTTTGGGGTCTTTAACAAGAGATATAGGCATAGTTCACTTAGGGCTCGGGTGTGGAGGGGGTTAAGGGTCTAGGTCATGATCTAGGTCATGGTCATGTTTATGATCATGGTATAGGTCTAGTTCATGGTCTAGCTCTAGCTCTAGGTCTACGTCATGGTCTATGTTGTGGTCATCATATAGGTCTAGGTCATGGTCTAGGTATTTCCATGTCTAGGTAGTGCTATGTATAGGTTTAGGTCTAGGTATTGGCATGATCCAAGTGGATATCAGTGGCCACCCACCTATTCCAACTGGCTCAAAATAGTCTTTTGGTAATTTACTATTTTTAGCAGGTTTTTGGTTCCTAAACTTCTGGGGCCATTTTCAAGGCCTAAATGATGTTTTTTTAGGATCGAGCACCTTAATAATAGTGTAAGGTTCTTATTTATACCCAAAAATTATATCCTCGATGATACCTTTTTAATGATCTATAATTCACCCCAAAAAAATATCGTATGCCAAGTTACGCCCCCGGGAAGTTGATACATGAAACTACCCAAAACAGGGTCCACAAAACTATTGGATTTTCATATTCCAGGGTTAGGGTTTTGGATTTATTTTTATGTTAAAAATTCCTTTATAGCCTCATTGTAAACATCTTCTTGCGAATGTGAGTAGCCATCACATCTCTTATCAGAGATAAGATGCCACCATTCTAGTGAGTCTCTCACTCTGTATTTCTACAGTTTTGTACATTTCGCTCATAATTTAATAGAAATTGTGTATTACTATATTTTTGTGTTTATGGTTGCATCTCTGATATATTTCTATTATATTATTGGATATATTAGATATATTTTTACATTTATTTATTATATCTCCTCTCTCATTCATGTCGAAAATAATTTGGATCATCATAGCATGTTGCTCTTGATCGTTTTTTTTAGTGCATGTCCCTGATGAGGTATGAGTATAGAAAGTAGGGTCTCGAGCTTGTCTCTCTTGAGTAAAATTTCTATCGCACTCCCAAGAAACCATCCATAGTGGAAGAAAATAAAAACAATAGAGCAAATGATTCTATTAATCTGTTGCTTGACCAAGCTCTCAAGCGACAGAGGGACGAAATGATAGAGAATTTTTTCCACATCCTTCAATGCCTGCCAATAACAACCGGCATGTATTCATCAAGAGACCACTTTGGAGGAACCTCACATATTAAGGTACAATTTAACTTTGATATTCCCGTATGTGAAGGACAGATAGATGCAACTGTGCTAGAAAAATGTTTAAAACTACTAGAAGGTTATTTCTCTGTTCATAATTTTTTCGACATGGAAAATATAAACTTCACACTCCTTAAGACTCTCTCCCATGTCAAACATTGGTGGGAAACTTACTAGGAGAAAAGTTCCACAAAGGAGTTTGGAATATATGGGACTGAGCCCACTTTGGATTCTTTTGTGGATGCGATCAATGAACAATATCACCCTGTTGGTAACTATGATGACCAATACATGAGATAGACAACGCTACGTCGAGAGAGGGGAAAAGTAGTTTCAGATTTCACCAATACCTTCCATACCTTGTGCACCAAGCTGGGTATCAAAGACTCTGAGAAAAATTTGGTTATGAAATACCGTGGGGCTCTACACAAATACATTCAAACTGAAATGGATTTTCTATAAATCTCATCACTGGGTGTTGCTTACCGATATGCTGTCAAAATCGAGAATAAATTTAAGCACTAAAAAAAGCGAGATTTCGGGTCTACAAATGCGCCACAAGCAAAGTATGGTAAATACGGCCCTAACAACCAGCCTTAAAAAAACCATTCCAAGCCATAGAAAAAAATGGGTAATGGAAAGACGAATGGCACTAGAAAATGGTGTGATTTCCACAAAATCCCCTAACACAACACTAATGAATGTCTCTCAAAACAGTCATTGGTGGCTGAGATCAAAGACAAGGAGCCAAACCCTGATTCATAATCTGATTCAGAAAATACTCGTAGAAGAGATATCATCGATGCAAACCCCACTACTATTGTCACGATCACAACAATTCAACCATAGAAACCATCAAATACTGGATAGGGGGAGCACCTCATTCATTCACAGATGTGGGTGAAGGGGACCCTATTGGATTTCAGTTTTGATAGAGGAAGCCAAAAGAACCTCATCTCAGCAGAGGTCATCAAACAGTTGGGATTGTTGACAACACCACACCCACCACCATACAACATTGGGTGGATTCTCTAGGGACGAGATCTTCGGGTCAACCAATAGTGACAATTTTCATACAACATCCATCCCTTCAAGGATGAGGTATTATGTTATGTTTCCCCACTGGATGTCTGTGATGTTCTTTTCGGCCAACCGTTTATGTGGAAGCACAATAATATTTATGAGTCTCGACCCCATAGTGTCATTGTTATTCTAGGGGGTCATCTCTAGAGGATAACAGAGGTAGTTCCAACTATTGTCCCACCTAAATAGTGCCGCAAGGTAGTATCTCGTACTATAAAATTCAACTTCTTCATAATCTATTCAAAAGGTGAACATACAAACAATACAACCACTGCAGCCTCGGTCCAAGCACCTTATATCCAATAGAAGTAGGTCGAAGAGATTACAACAAAGAACAAATATTCCTTCTACACGTACTCATCTCAAGTAGCCCGATAGGTTTGTGACAACCTTCAACAAGATAAACAACACAACTTTTCCAACAAGGAAAGTAGTTCATCAAGATGCAGATTCAACAAATGTTTTTCCCTCTTTCCTGGGAACTCAACGCAATGAATACCATTTCTTCCTAAGGAGGGAGGATTGATCCGAGTGGATATCTATGCCCACCCACATATTCTAACTGTTTCAAAACAATGTTCTGGCAATTTACTATTTTTAGCAGGTTCTCGGTTCCTAAACTTTCGGGGCCATTTTGAAGGCCTAAATGAAGTTTTTTCATGATCGAGCACCTTAATGATAGTTGAAGGCTCTTATTGATCCCTCAAAATGAATCTCCTTGATGATACCTTTTGAACAAGCTATCTTGTGCCCCAAACGAAGATCATATGCCAAAGTCACGCCCCCAAGAAGTTGATACACCAAACTACCCAAAATGGGGTCCACAAAACTGTTGGCTTTTCATCTTCCAGGGGTAGGGTTTTGGATTTTTATTCATGTTAAAAAGGTCTTTATAGCCTCATTATAATCATATTCTTGTGAATGTGAGTATACGTCACATATCTTCTCAAAGATAAGTTACCACCATTCTAATGAGTCTTTCACTTTATATTTCTACAGTTTTGTACATTTCACTCATTAATAGAAATTGTGTATTATTGTATCTCTGTGTTTATGGTTGAATATCTGATATATTTATGGTATATTATTGGATATATGAGATGGGCTTGTCCATTTATTTATTATATCTCCACTCTCATTTCGTGCTGAAAATAATCTGTCTCATGACATGTCTAGGTCAAGGCCATTTCATGCCTTGCGATGTACCAAAGTTGATATAGTGTGTGAGTTTGATAGGGAAAGAGAGGAATACATAGAGCGGGTGGTATAGAGAGAGTGTATGAGAGCATGAGAGTCATAGAGAGGAATACAGAGAAGGGGGTGGAGATATAGGAAGAAATAGAGTGTGAGAGGGGGAAAGAGGAAGACAAATAGGGGGGGTGGAGAGAGAGGAAGAAACATAGCATGAGAGGGGGAGAGAGGAAGACAAAGAGAGTGTGTGAGAGTGAGGGAGAGGAATACATAGAGGGGAGGTAAAGAGAGAGTGTGAGAGAAAGGGGGGGGATTGGAAGGGGGGTTAGATAGAGGAAAAGAGAGCAAGGGGGGAAAGTGGGGGAGAGAGAGGGAGGGGGATGTAGTGAGCGAGACAGAGAGGGTTAGATGTAAGATGTAAAGAGAGAAGGGGGGTAGAGATGGATTGTTTGAGAGCATGAGAGGGTCGAAGAGGGAGACCAAGAGGGGGGGATAGAGAGAGAAAAGTGGGAGAGAGATGGTAGATGTAGGAGAGAGAGAGGAGAGATAGTCGAAGTGAGGGAGAGATAAGGAGGAAGGAATGGGGTAGAGAGAGAGTGTGAGAGGGGGACAGAGAAAAACATAGAGGGGAAGTATAAATGGAGTTTTTGAGAGTGTGATAGGGAGGGAGAGGGATACAAATAAGGGGGGCAGAGAGAG
>SNQJ01S0056365.1:67757-78683 GCA_010110895.2 Picea sitchensis | reverse complement strand
GATGAGAGGATAAGCTCTTGGGTTCAAGAAAGAACTAAAAAATGAGCATCCTAGTCGTAGGGAAATTGTCTAGCAGGGTTATGATACAAGCTGATAAATGAGGATGGTCCTCCTTGCTTGGTATTGTGTAAACCATTTCCAATATCCTGTGGGAGTAGGAGAGTAACCTTCGTCCCTACTTTCGCTGAGCCATAATAAAGGATTCTATCGCAGAGCATTGTGGTCTAGCTCGGGGGTGGCTAGTGGTAAATCCGTTAGGAGTGACTGAGCCTATGGTTGGGTGGAAACATGCACCCCTTTCAGAAGTCACTTCACATTATATGGTTATGATAAGTATTTTCCTACTTTATGTATTGAACTGAAATAATGGATGATTGCATAGTTTATCCATATATGTGTATCTATAACTGTTTCTATGTGGAATGATCATGATATGTGCATGCATTCATCTCCTTGTGAACTTATGCTTCTGAATGATAGTATGTAGTCCCCAGCTTAGATCCCGAGGCTTCTTGGGACATAAGCTTGTAAGACAGAAAAGATAGGAGATATCATGTCAATATGAACTTGTCCATCCGAGTAGGATACCTCCTTCAGACTCCTTGCCATGCGACCAAGATTCCAGGCCCAAGTCCTTAACCATTTCATGATAAATCTCAGGAAGGATAGCGAAGTTTAAGCCTTGAAAGGAGAGATCTCTTCGTTTGGAAGATGAGTGGACGAGATCTATTCGAGAGGAACCATATGATCAATACCTAGGAACCTTAGGCTAATCCTAAGGAAGATAAGTCATCCTAGTTTCAGAGCTCCAGAAGTCCGGGACTTCGGAGTGTGACCGAACTTACCATCCTTATACTAGCCGAAGGTAACCAGGAGACTTGGTTTCCTGTAAGGTTGACCGACGTTAGGTGGTTCCCCAGGTGGTTAGGTGAACCTATATTACCAACTAAACCGGGATCCAAAACCTCAAAGGCCGGAGCTGCGAAGGACCTAGAACCGTAGATCGAGGGATCCTTCGGGTCCTTTCCTAGCCGTCAATATACCGAGGACGTGTGGCGCTAGCCCCTTTAGTTTAGAGATTGGTCACTTCGGTAGATGAGAGGAGTTTGCATCGCAACACTCTCGAACGCTGAATCCCCTAGGTAACAAGAGTCGTGGATCTATAAATCTACGTGGCCGTATCTCGACCGTGAGATCTGAGGATTGTTAGAAGTCCGTTAATCTGAGGTGAAGTGGTGCTGTGATGTCACCTAGGGTGACATGGACCCTAACTTTACATGCCACGTGTCAACCAGATTCATTTGTATCACATACCCTATAGGCCCATTGGAATGTAACACGTGTCACCCTGACCCCTCCTACGTGTCAGTTCCTGGTACGTGTCCACCTAGCCAACATGGTTCGTGAAGTGATCGTGACTCCAGGAGTTCGGGAGTTCGAGACTATGGAGGATCTGGGATGTAGTATGGTAGAGATACTAAATGACCTGAAGGTCAGAGCCACATGGTGAGCTTATGGGACTTTCGAAGTTCGGAACTTCGGGTGCTCTCATGCGTAGATAGTAAAGAAGCGTGAAGCGCCGAAGCAACGAATCCCTCTACAACTGATATAGGAGAAAGAGAGTAGATACAGTCATGGGATCGAATGGTGGATGGTCTTCCACCATGGAGAAAGGAACTTGGAAATAGGACGTGTGAGGTGGATCCACGTGGGCACAATGTGGCCCTCAACCAATGAACGCCCGAAGAACTTCAGAGAGATATATCCATCAGTTCTTGGCTCGGTTTTGAGCATGGAGTCTGTGGGTGGAAAAATATGGATGAGAAGAGTGTGGTAGAGACCTTGAATGAAGGATTTGATCACTTAAGGAGAACAAAATTTTGAGGCCCCATACCTAGGAATGCCACTCAAGGGTCTGGTGTGTTACAAATTGGTATCAGAGCATGGTTACAATACTTGGCCTACTTGGGATCATGGACAACTTGTGTAAAAACCATATTTAAATATATTTAATGGTGACACCCTACCTTACCTCTTCCTAAAAGAGTYTGGTTAAACTCTCATTGAAAAAAAGAATGAAATCTTTCTACTCTGTGTRTGTATTTAAGAAATATGAACTATGTGTTTTTCATGAACTAATATATTGTTAGCTAACAACAAGTTTTTTTCCAGCACTCAAGTAGTCAGTGAATCATGGGAAACTACAAGAATAAAGTATGGTGATACRYCATGACGTGGGGGATGGATCCCACAATAGAGACGAAGAATCATTGTTGGCTGAAACTGTAAGGATCCCCATGGCCTAATTACAGATTTTCAAGGCCAACAATGAGAGATTGATAAAGGATAAAGAAAAACAAACATAAATTAATGCAGTCTTGTTGCATAGCTTATCCGATATACAGAGGCAACTGCAACATGAACCTGCAACCAATCATGTGGACCGACGACATACGAAGAGAATCCAAAGTCCACCTGAGATACAAAAACATGGTACCATAAGTGGCCACACTAGGAGGAGTACCTTGAGGAAGGTCCAACCTGGACACATGGGACACTCATCGAGAGAGTCCTCTGGAAAGGAAACTGGCAACTCCGAGGGATATTCTAGTAGAAAAACTAGCTCACATTCTCAAAGGAAAGGAAAGAAGTGAAAGCATTCCAAAAGTCATGACCCCGAAGAGTTCAAGAAAGCCAAACCACCCTCTTTCAATGGAGATATTGAGAAAGGGAAAGAGGCAAAATCTTGGCTATTCGGTTTAAAGAAGTACTTCAGAGTCCATGATTACTCTAAAAACTTGAAGGCTCGAATAACCATCTTCAACCTGAATAGAAAAGCTTCCATTTGGTGGGAAGACATTAAGAATGTGAAAGGAATCTATGAAGAGGACTTATCATGGAAACAATTTGAGAAACACTTCAAGAAGAAGTATCTGTCGGAGAAACACTTTGATGGGAAGACTAAGGATTTCTATGAACTCAAGATGGGACAACTCATCATAGAGGAATATGTCATTAAATTCCTTGAGTTGCTGAGGTATGTACCCTACATAAAGGATAAAAAGGTAAAAGTGAAACGATTTATTAGTGGGTTACCTCAGACCTACCATATCAATATTGAGTTTGATGAGCCAGATACCTTAGAAGACACTATCCGAAAGGCAAGGTATTGTTATGAACAACTCGGGAGTCAGACGGAACCTCGGGAGGACTGGAAGAAGAAGAGTAGTTCGGGATTCAATAAGAAGGGGTTAAAATACTCAAGATTTAAGTACTATAGGAAGGACTCTAGGATAATACTTCCTACTAGAAGTGTATATGAACAAAACTTCCCCTCCTAGAGTGGAAATAAACCTTTTGGAGAAACCCTAGGAAAGACTGATAACCCAAAGAAGAAACCCTTGAAATGTTGGGGTTGTGGAGAATAACATCTACTGAGGGATTTTCCACACAGACAACATAACAGTAGGAGAGTCTACAATATCCAAGAATCTACCACAGTCAATGATGTGGCTAGGATCATGCCCTGAATTTTTGCATCTTTGGATAATAAACAAGCCAACCACCAAGCTTCAGTGGTGGAGATGCAAGGTATGATCGCCAACCATCTAGTTTATATTTTAATTGACCCTAGTTATAATTTGAGTTATGTGACCCCTCAGACTATTGATAAGTGTAAACTACAATAAGTTAGACATGATAAGCCATGGTTGGTACAACTAGCCACTGGAACCAAAAGAAAAGTAGCAGAGTTCATACCATCTTGCCAATTCATCATGGATGGATTTCCCACCCTAGCAAACCTTAACATACTTCCCCTAGGATTTTATGACCTGTTGATTGGTATGGATTGGTTAGCTACTTATAAAACTAACCTAGACTATTACCATAAAAATTTAGAATGTGTAAATGAAGAAGGGATAAAGATAACCCTCCAAGGGATTAAGAAGCATGTCTCTGTGAAACGATTATCAACCCTTCAAATGAAAAAGTATTACAGAAAGGGATGTCCTCTATATGAAATATAGGTGTTGGAATCTGTTGAGGATGACAAACTGAACCTAAAGGACCACCCCATCTTAAGAGATTATAGAGACATATTCCCAGAAGAGGTATCGGGTCTATCTCCGATAAGAGACATTGACTTCTCGATAGAACTTGTACCAGGAGCAGTGCTAGTGTCTAGGACACCCTATATGATGAGTACACCCAAGCTAGTTGAGCTCAAGATATAACTAAAGGAAATGATGGAAAAAGGCTACATCTGGCCCAATGTGTCTCCATGGGGAGCACTGGTCTTTTTTGTGAAGAAGAAATATGGCACACTCTGACTATGCATAGATTATAGAAAACTCAATAAGACAACCATAAAGAGCAAGTACCCCTTACCAATAATCGATGACTTGTTCGACCAATTAGGGGGTGATTCCATTTTCTAAAATATTGAATGAAGGTCTGGGTACCATCAAGTCTGAATCAAGGATGAACACATCCACAAAACAACCTTCAAGACAAGGTATGGTCACTATGAATTTGTGGTGGTGCCATTTGGATTAACCAATTCCCCCGCCACTTTTATATGCTTGATGAATAATGTACTCAACAAATTCCTAGACAGATTTGTATTGGTTTTCATTGATGATATACTAATATACTCCAAGAAAAGAGAGGATCATGAAGAACATATTAGACTCGTACTTCAAGTACTAATATATCATTAACTCTAAGCTAAGTTTAACAAGTGTGAATTTTTCCAAAAGCAAGTCCATTACTTAGGCCATGTTGTTTATAAATAAGGAGTGGCAGTAGACCCTGAAAATATCAGATCTATTATGGAATGGACTACCCCAAAGGATTTATCTGATATCATATCCTTTATGGGCTTAGCAGGATACTATAGAAGGTTCATAAAAGGATTTTCCAAGATTGGTTGTCCAATCACTACCCTTCATAAAAAGGGGGTTAAATTCACTTGGACATCAGAATGTGAAGAAATATTTCATAAATACCTTCTGACCCATGGACCCATGTTGAAGATTGCAGAATCTGATAATGAATTCCTTGTGTGTACAAATGAATACAAGGAAGGACTCAGAGGATTCCTTATGCAAAAAGGATGTGTAAATTGCTATGAATCCAGAAAATTGAATGAGCATGAAATCAATTATGTGACCCATGATATAGAGTTGGCTTCCATAGTGCATGGTTTAAAAATGTGGAGGCATTACCTCCTGGGTAGGATATTTTTACTTATGACAGACCATTGTGGGTTGAGGCACCTGTTTGATCAACCAAAACTCAATGCTAGACAAGATAGGTGGATGGATCTCCTTAGTGAGATTGATTTTGAAATCAAACACATCAAAGGAAATGAAAATAGGGTGGTCGATGCCCTTAGCATAAGTGTGAAAATGATTCACCTCGCAATGATAAGCACATGTGAAACAAATGTCAAGGAAAGAGTCAGGAATGCAGAAGAAACATATGCATTCTTCAAGACCGTGACCTCATACATAAGGAAAGAGCCTACAAGGATAAAGTATGAAGGCTATCAGATGATCAATGAAGGCCTACTGACTTACATAAACAAATTGTATATCCCAAGTTGTGACAACTTGAAGAGGTTCATAATGGATGAATTGCACAAGAGACCATATACTGGTCACCCAGGATATCAGAAAATGATCATGACCACTAGGAAACAATTCTATTTGCCTGGATTGAAAAATGACATAGCTGACTACCTAGCTAAGTGTCTATAATGCCAACAAGTTAAGGAAGAACATCTGCACCCAACAGGATTGTTACAACCTCTACCAATTCCAGAATGGAAATGGGAAACCATCTCCATGGATTTCATCATCGGATTACCAAAATCAGCCAAGCAGAATGATGCCATCATGGTAGTGGTGGACAAATTGAGAAAGTCTGCTCACTTCATTCCTATCAAATCGACTTGCAAGGAAATATATATTTCCAACATCTTCATGAAGGAGATATTCAGACTGCATGGCATGCCTAGGGAGATTGTATTCGACACAGACACAAAATTCACTTCAAGATTTTGGAAATCCTTGATGGCTGGTTTTGAGACCAAATTGTTGTTTAGCACTACCTATCACCCCCAAACTGATGGATAGACAAAAAGAGTAAACCAAATATTCTAAGACATGTTAAGAATGCATGTTATGCATCAACCTAAGAAGTGGGAAGACCACCTGCCATTGGTAGAATTTTCCTACAACAACAATTATCAAGAGTCACTAAAGATGAGCCCTTTTGAAGCCCTCTATGGTAGACAATGCAAGATTCCAAGCAACTGGAGTAATCCAGTGGATAGAATTTCAATCAGACCCGACATGCTGAAATAAATGGAACAATAAGTGATTCAGATAAAGCAAAATCTGAAAATTGCTTAGGATAGACAAAATATTTACGCCGACAGAAAGAGAACTCCCAAAGAGTTCAATACATGAGACCATGTCTATCTTAGAGTTAGGCCTAGGAAGATTTCCATGAGAATGGGATATTGTGCCAAGATGGAACCTTGGTATTGTGGACCCTTTGAAGTCTTAGATAGAGTGGGACCTGTAGCCTATAGGCTAACACTCCCTCCCACAGTAAAGGTGCATAATGTTTTCCAAGTTTCATTATTGAATAAGTATGCACATGATTCTAATGATATAATTGACTGGCATGTGATCCAGGTGGAGCTGGAGGAAGAATTCCTTCCAGAATCTCAATACATACTAGACAGGAAGGAAACCTCTCTCAAGAACTGAACCATTGCATAGGTCAATGTGTAGTGGAAATACTTTGGCCCAGATGAGGCTACGTGGGAAATGGAGGATGCCATGAGACAAGCATATCCATTTTTTTTTACTTTTGTATATACAAAGCATATTGATAGATAAAACATAGAGGACGATGTTCCTTTAAGGGGGAGGGAATTGTAACACCATGTTTCCCCCAGTTTGTAAATATAACTATATTGGCCAAGAGACTATGGAAAACTCAATATGTGTGAATGTTTTATTTGATGGACCTTTGTATAAAAGGTGAATGAATGTAAATTATGTTATTTACTAGAAAATGGATAAGTGTTGCATGATTGCTGGAAGGGGGGTGTACTAAGAGAGACCACAAATTCTATGAAAGAGATGGTGAAGGGGACCAGGAATGGTTGCATTAACCTCCACCAAACCAGTACCTTACTGGATTTAATTTCTCAGGACCAGAACAGTCCTCTGACCCGAGAATGAATTACAGTCAGGCTGGTAGGCGAGAAGACCTCCTCAAGAGTTAATGAGGGGATGGGTAAGAGCACCCATCTGTAAGGCTTTCAGACCTGACCACAGACTAGGAATTCGACCCACACACAATATTGTTGAGGAAGGAAAGAAAGGAAGGTGTGGTGGGTAGGGGAAGATCTGTGAAGAGTGCAAAGATGAGAGGCTAAGCTCTCAGGTTAGAGAAAGTACTAAAAAATGAGTGTTCTGGTCGTAGGGAAATTGTATAGCAGGGTTATGATATAAGCTGATAAATGACGCTGGTCCTCCTTGCTTGGTATTGTGTAAACCATTGCCAAGATCCCACGGGAGGAGGAGAGTAACCTCCGTCTCTACTATCGTTGAGCCGGAAGAAATGATTCTATCACAGGGAATCATGGTCTAGCTCGGGGGTGGCTAGTGGTAAATTCATTACGAGTGACTGAGCATATGGTTGGGTGGAAATAGGCACCCCTTTCAATAGTCTCTTCACGTTATCTAGTTCTGATAATTATTTTCCTACTTTATGTATTGAACTGAAATAATGGATGATTGCATCGGTTTATCTATATATGCGTATCTATAACTGGTTTCTGTGTGGAATGATCATGATATGTGTATGCATTCATCTCCTTGTGAACTTATGCTTCTGATTGATAGTCTCTATGACCCATCTTAGCTCCTGAGGATTCTTGGGACATAAGCTTGTAAGACAATCGAGATAGGATATATCGTGTCAATCTGAACCTGTCCGTTCGAGTATGATACCTCCTTCAGACTCCTTGCTGTGCGACTGGGATTCCAGGCCCAAGTCCTTAACCATTTCATGATAAATCTTAGGAAGGATAGAAAATTTTAAGCCTTGAAAGGAGATGTCTCTTCATTTGGAAGACGAGCAGAAAATATCCGTTTGAGAGGACCCATATGATCAATACCTAGGAACCTTAGGCTAAGCCTAAGGAAGCTAAGTCTTCTTGGTTTCAGAGCTTCGGAAGTCTGGGAATTTGGAGTGTGACCGACCTTACCAACCTTATACTGGCCAAAGGTAACCGGGAGACTCGATTTCTCATAAGGTTGATCGATGTTAGGAAGTTACCTAGGTGGTTAAGTGTGAAGCTATCTTACCAACTAAACCGGGATCCAAAATCCTGAAGGCCGGAGCCACAAAGGACCCAGAACCATAGATCGAGGGATCCTTTGGGTCCTTTCACAACTGTCAATAAACCGGGGATGTGTGGCACTAGCCCCTTTAGTTTGGATATTGGGCACTTTGGGAGATGAGAGGAGTTTGCATCACAACACTCCTGAACACTGAATCCCTGAGGCAACAAGAGCCGTAGATCTATAAACCTACGTGGTCAGATCTCGACTGTGATATCTGAGGAATGTTAGAAGTCTGTCAGTCTGGGGTGACGTCGTGCAGTGACGTCACCCAGGGTGACGTGGACCCCAGATTGACTTGCCACGTGCACACTAATTCTTGTGTATCACATACCCTATAGGCCCATTAGAACGTAACACGTATCATCCTGACCCCTCCTATGTGTCAGTTCTTGGTACATGTCCTCCTAGCCAATGTGGTTGGTGAAGTGATTGGGACTCCGAGAGTTCAGGACTTCGGGAATCCAGAGGATCTGGGATGTATTATGGTAGAGAGACCGAACGAACTGAAGGCCTGAGCCACATGGTGAGCTTACGGGACTTCGAAAGTTTAGAACTCTGGGTGGTCTTGTGCATAGATAGTAAAGAGGCACAAAGCGTTGAAGCGTCGAATCCCTCCACACTGATATAGGATAAAGAGAGTAAGTCCATTCATGGGATTAGATGGTGGATGGTCTTCTACCATGGAGGAAGGAACTTGGAAATAGAACGTGTGAGGTGGATCCACGTGGCCCTCAACCAATGAACACTCGAAGAAATTCAGAGAGATATATCCATTGGTTCTGGGCTCATTTTTTAGCATGGAGTCTGTAGGTGGAAAACTATGGATGAGAAGAGTGTGGTAGAGACCCCGAATGAAGGATTTGATCACTTAAGGAGAATGAAATTTTGAGGCCCCATCCCTAGGAAATCCACTCAGGGATTGGGTTTGTTACACATTGGACATGCTTTAACCAACCCAACAACCTTGCTCTTAGCTCTTGTAGCCAGTTGTACTAGCCAAAATTTCTCATACTTGCTTCTTGGAAAAAGAAATCTTTCAACAACTTTAGGATCTATATATCTATGACTAGCCCCTGAATCAATTAAAATAGTAAAGGAATGGTTATTGATCATACCATCAACTTCAATAATGTGTGATTGAAACTCAACTTGTTTATTGTCCAGGGCTGGATAGATCCATGGTACTCTTTTTCCCATGTCCTCTACCATTTCTTCTTGCTGAACATTGTGAACAACTCTCACTTTGTCACTCCTGTGAGGATAATCTCTATACCTATGATCCCCTTTACAACCCCAACATTCCATAGGTTCATGCCTTGGCCTTTTCCCACCTACTTCAAACATCTTGGGCTCTCTCAAAACTGGTTGTCCTTGAGGACTATTTTTGAAAAATGGTGGCTTGTTCCCCTTCTGACTTTGCTCCCTTTTAAACTTATTCTTGTCTTCCCAAGCCTTCTGGAAAATAGGTTTCCCTTTTTGCTGATCAAATAAACACTTTTCTCTCCTTATGGTTTCTTCCATAGTTTTAGGATCATCATACTGTATCTTGTCACTGATGAAAGATGGCATCCCACTCAGATACCTTTGAATCTTAACTATCTTGTCCTTGATGAAGGGGACATACTTCAACAACTCCAAAAATATTCTTTCATACTCATCAATGGACATACTTCTCATCTTGAGTTCAAATAACTCTTTCATTTTCATGTCATAATACCTCTTAGTTAAGTACTTATTTTCAAAATTACTCTTGAATTCCCTCCATGTAACATTCTTCTCTCTAACGTGTTGCACTTGCACAAGCTGATCCCACCATATGGACAAATTTCCTTTTAGTTGATAAATGACAATTCTTCCTTCTGCATGAGAAGAATAGGTTTTCAATTGGAATTACTTCCTCATGCCTAACAACCATGTTTAAGCATCCTCATCCTCCGAACTATAAGCGTCCTGTGCCTCCTCCATCTCTCTGCACAATGTAGCAATCCTGTATGGTTTGGACAATAGGTAACTCTGCAAAAAATCTGCATTCAACCAATTTTTTTGTCAGGATATTAAACTTAATAATTCTCCAGAATAAATTCAACAATCTGATTCAATCAAAATAATATCAGACTCTATTTTCGGTGGGTCTGTGTCGATCAAGAATCCCCACGATTCTATCTCTAAGCCCTTCTCTGTTTTGCAAAATTTTTCGGGCGCTAGCCCCTTTTCTTCGGCCCTTAACTCACATGTGACCATGATTGTGACCTAGTGCTAAACCAACAGGTTCTTACTCCTCACTTCAGAGTTTCAGGCTTCGAGTGTTTTCAACTCACCGCAATGCCAATCTTTTGAACTCTAAACTAGCGAAGTTCGCAACTGACGTGAGAGGAATCAACGGTACTTGCTCTCTACCCAAATCCATGACCATAATTAGCTTCGAGACTCCATGCTTCAGGGCTTCTAATGACTTCAATGCCACAACCCCCGGAGTGATAACTCTCGAGAGTGT
>SNQJ01S0056365.1:28300-60043 GCA_010110895.2 Picea sitchensis | reverse complement strand
TATACAACAACAATTTAAGTTAAAAAAATAGTGAGTTAGTCCACTAGGCTGCAATCTAGTGGTAAGTGGGGATGCTTATCCAAGTTCATATCCTTGCAAGTGCCACCCACCTGATAAAGGCCTACATGAAAACATAGAAGGGATTGTGTTTATATGGTCTGTATCCACCATACGTGATGCAGAATTTCATATACCCTCCCCCCATCTAAACAAGGGTTGTTTCTCCAAATAGAGAAAAAAGTGTAAAAACAATGAGGTAGGCGTGAAATATATAAAAACCTGGTTCATGAAGACACGTTGAATGGTGTCCCATATACTGGAAAATGTGGGCAACACCAACTTGAGTCGACATCACTTTGATAGCACTCCATGCCTGGCAATTTCCTAGCATGAAAACTAGTTTGAAAGCGTTCCTAAGCCCTTTCAAACTTCTCAATATTTTTACATGGAAGATTCCTGTATACTGTGAGGCCCTCTCTCAAACAATCGAGCTCAAATACTTCTTCAGAGATTTTTGATTCACCCTAAAATTCGAAGCCTTGCCGAGCTCCTTATCCACATTGCCGAGCTCCTTATCCACAACCTTGATTTCATTGTAACACTTTCTCATGGCCTCTCCCTTGCACTCGACTGCTAATTTCAACATTCAGGACCCACTCTACAAAAATTACTTAGGGGATAGAGTCGTTGACCCCTAATAGGCATCGCTCCTTTAGGAAAACCAAGCCTTCAGCTTCTAATTCCCAACTCCGAAACAATAGCTCCGCAACCCGGAGTTCTGAGCGTGAACATATTTTCCAATCTTTAACCTATGGGCATGTTTGTATTGTGCATTTCAAATTGCAATTTTGTTTGTGTAACTCAAAAATTAAAATCCTCTCCACTGAAAACATCTCACGAAGAATTACTTCCCTCAGAAATCCCATTTATCTTTCGACTATTTCCGTTAGCTAGAAGCACGTCAAACTCTTAAAACCTTACCCTAAACATTTAAACTTTGAAACTTCAAATTCAAATGACTGAACCCTCAACTTTAATCCTTTGAACTCTTCAAACCCTCAAACCTTTAAACCATCGAACCCTCAAATTTAACCCCTCGGACTCTTAAGATCCTTAATCTTGAAACTTTTGAATCTTGAAATCCAGAGCATCCCTCAGTTTTTTCAAACACCTTGATTCTCTTGTTTGACCTTAGCATCGAAGGGCCAATATGAGACATCCTCGAATGCACTCATAATCCCCCTCTTGTAGCATCGAATGAAGCTCTCAAGTGTTCTGAAAGTGTCAGAGAATGCAACGCATATAAGAGGCAATGTTTTAAGCTTGTTATTGTCATGTGAGGCATCATTTTAAGCTTGTCAAGGATAGGGATGGAATATAGTAAGCCAAAAATTTAAATTTGAGAGTGCCGCAGAGTTGAGTTTAAATTTGAATCAACACAATGATGCATCGTTTTAATTTTATTATCATCATGTGAGGCATCATTTTAAGCTTCTAACGGGTGGGGATAGAATATAGTAAGCCGAAGTTAAAATTTGAGAAAGCCTTTAAGTTAGAGTTTAAATTTTGGATGAATGTGGCAATGCAATGTGAGTGTATGAAAAAGCTGAAAGAATATCCTTGCTAAACTGTAAAAGTTCTACGTAATTAATTGAGAATCAAATAAATGAAAAAATAATGGCACCGCACAGACTTGAAACAGAGAAAAGGCATGCAGCTATTCACATTAATACATTGAAGATACTGAACAATATTCTGTCATATACAGGAAATAAAAGCACGTCATGTGACTGAGAACAAAACAAATGAGAATAAAACAAATAGTTCCAACCAGATGAAGAAATAATCCAATAAGGGGCATTATACAGAGACAATCAATCACCTTTGAGCAAAGAGGTAAATACTATTTAGAGATTCTTGGTGTTAACTGTATGTCTCAAGATTCTTGGCGTTAATTGTATGTCTATATTTTATTGCTATATTTTTATACATTATATGTATTATTTATGTCTCCTAATGGCGGAATTTAACATTAGTCAAATTTTGAATTGGTCGCGCAGCTAAGTCTGCAGTGTGGGCTTGCATGTAGCCCACGTGTCCCTCGCTTCGTTAAACCCTAACTCTCCATTGTTTGCTGTGGTTGCTTGTATCAAATAGAATATGCATACATCATTTCGAAGGTCGAGTCCCAACTACTGGATAACGAAGGCGAAGCTCAGGGAGACCCTCTGCAGCATAGTGAAACAAAAAGCCAAATCCAATTCCAACGGGATCGGCTTTAGCGCATGCGTTTGAGCGATTTTCATTCTCACCAGAGACAACACATCCTTTGGATGCTTCAATATCGCTCGGATGTTGCCCATTCTTTGACCACCTATAAGAAAAATAATTTCCAGAGACCAAATCACAAGTAACTTAAGGCCCGGTGAGCGCCGGTCGACTCTTCTTCTATCTCTTCGATATCGTGCTGGGCTTAGAATTAGCTGACTCAATGACCCTCTTAGAATGGGTAGAGGCTTGAATGCCCGACTCAAAGTCTCATAAAAAATCAAGTGTCTTAGCCAATATTCACGAATTTGTATGGCGGGAATTTGTTAATTTAAAATTAGATCCATTTTTTTTGCCGAAGTGAGACACTTGTGTGCTGGGCTTGTGTGAAGTGTTTGACTCTATGGTCGTATGTGGTATGTGCAGATGTTGATCCTGGCTCAGGAACGTGGAGATTTGGATCTTGGCCCGAGGGGCAACTAATCCTTTTATTGCCGTGCAGGATCGCGAAAAGAAATCACCCACTCGCCAGAAGACTTTAATGAGCAAGCAAAATGAATGCGGAGAGTCGAGGGTGATAAAGTACTTTAGCGGGGTGAGAGAAGTAATGGCGACTAACTGCCCGAGGAAGGAGTTATGATGATTTCCTTGCCTAAATTTCCAGGGATTTGAAAGATCTCTTTGTTACTTGTCGATTTTTTTTTTGTTTTTCTAGTTTTTTTTTTTTTTTTTTTTTTAATTTATTTTGTATATATATAATAATTTGTAGTTTGTAGTATGGTAGGGTTTAGCATTTGAGGGTTTATTCTCCTTATTTATTTATTTTGTTATTTACTTGGTGGTGGCCAGGCTTACCCTAGATGTCATGGACTCTGGGAGCTTGCTTGAGCTTCACCCTCTCTATTTAATTCAGGGCATACATAATAGTTGTATGTGTGCATCTTTGTTCACATATTAGGAAATATGCTACTTCTAAAAGAACTATTTATAGATATATTACTATATTTTGAAGTAAGCTAGGGTTTTGTTTTTGGTTGCTTGCAGGGTTATAGTTCTTTCTTTTCATTAATCTTTCTGATATTATGTATTATACAATAGTTAAATGTATTTCTAAGGCTTCTTTCCTGTAACTTTTCATTCCTCTTCCCTGGTTAGTGCCATTGCTCTTGCTTTTTGAAATTAAAATGGAAACAACCGATGGACTTGTTATTGATTGCATAGATCCTCCTGAGTTGTTAGATTTGTTGTTGTTATTTTACCATTACTAACTGTCAAGTCCATATATATATTATTCAATGAAACAAAATATGTCCAGAACATATTTTGTTTTAAATTAGAAGTTTGTTTCATATTTAAATTCGACCCATCTAATGCTTCCTTTTATGATGTTTTTCTTGAGTCATTTCACGGGAGTGAGAAGTTATTCAGGAAGTAAGCAATAGGTGGTTTGGTGGTTGAAACCAAAGATGGGAGGATGAAACAACTCTACTCCTCCCTGCTACACCTTAATCTATCCCATATTTCTTATTAGTGGAAACGTCAGGGTTTTCTGGGTTGTTTCAAGTTTATTTCTAGCATTTTGACTTATTTATGGGTTGATTCTAAGTATTTCTAGGTTGATTCTAAGTAGGTGGGTAGGCCCTTGGTTCAATTTGAACGGAGCTCACGATACCAGTCTTATTATCAATATATATAGCATTGTTATCTTCCGCGAGGCATTTATTTCTTAGCGGCATAATACAATATCTAATCAACATAATATCAATGCAGCTTACGGCAGCTTAAACAATTTAGATTCATCAAATAAATTCATAGCAGATAAATAATTACATAATTCAACAAGGTACCTGATTATGATGCTATTTCCGTTGCCAGCTTCCTTCCTTCTACTACCTTCTATATAGTCCAGTCCTGTTGCAAACACTGAAAATAATTGCCCAAAACCTCCTGTCCACCATGCCAACTAGGAAAAAACGACCTAGCTCCAGGATAACTACAGATATCCTGGCCCTCCAACCAAAACCTCCTAGCCGGGTCAATGTATAAATCCAAACACAAAATATTTCTCCCTCTGTCCAATACTCCGAGTTCTCCCCAAAATCCTTCTCCCCTCTCGAATGAATGCATCAACAATGAATCATCCCTCCTCCTTCCTCCTTCCCTTATGCCTCCTTCCCCACCCTCGCACATTCATTTCCCACCAAACCCCTTATCCATACATTAATTTCCTTTACATTTCATTTAGTTAGATTATTAATAGACTTATCCTCTACAATAAATATTCCCTTTAAGCGTAGGGATTCGTTATCCCTCATGGGATCGTAACCCAACTATATTATGTTTTTATTTTATTTTCCCCTTTGGTTTTATTACATAGTTAATTAATTACTTTATTTAATAATTTATGAGTCACTAACCATTAGTCTAATACTAAACCATTTAATGTCATTTAATAATTACACCTTCATTAACCCTTAATCAAAGGGATTAAATCATATTTAAATACAAGTATAATCCAAAAATAATTAATTAATAACTTGTAATCAATTTAAGGGTATATCATAATTAATGAAATGGAATTTAGCCTAGTATTTCCGATTATTGTAAATTATTCTGATAATAAGAAAATGGTCATTACATACACCCACCCTTCGGAAACTTCGTCGAAGTTAAGGTATCTTATAGTCACGAGAAACGAAAGACTCATACATACTAGTGTATATGTACAAAGGAAATGTATGTAGTACATACAATTCTCGTGCATGCTAATAATAATCAATCATCTTTAGTATTTTATGTATGTGCATCAATCGGTCCGATAAAGACCTAGTCTTTTATAAAGACAACAATCAATTAATTAATGTGAGAATTTCTTGAATTACAATTATTTGATTCAAAATTTTATTTTAAACAATTGTGGTTTAGTTACATAATAGTGAATATTCATATATATACATTTCTTCATCAACTCCACATACGGATAGATCTCATATAGTCTCAACTATTCTACTCATCCTTCCTCCTAACCTACATATCCATTTCCTGTCCAGGTCTCGCTAGACTATCTTGGGCGTCGGCTATCTGACCTAACTCAAATGGGCAAATGTAAATTAGAGTGTAAGCTATCTAGAGCTCCAAGCTTCCCTAGCGAGGCAAGTAGCCGATCCTCATCCTGCGACTGAGGCGTGAACTAATACCGTTATCGGGACTTAGGGTTTAGGAGGATGCAGTGGGAAATGCACCTCCACCCCTCTGTCAGGTCTACCAAGTTCCACCCTCACGATGGCCCACCCTACAATGGAGAGGAGTACCGCGGTGGGAAAATGCCTCCACCTCCTACTTGAACCGGGGGTCAACACCTTACAATGGAATTTATAGTGGCATCGTGTTGCTAGAGGTTTGTCATCGTTTATTGGTTTTGGAGGCGATGTTGGTGCCAAAATCATGAATAATCATGTATTAGTCTACATATCCTACTTATTACATCCAAATCAATATAATTTCCCACATATTATTCATACCATAATGTTTCTTAGCGAGTGGTCATGTATCCACTTTCATCATCATTATCCTTGACTATTTCATAGCCCATAACCTGAGGATTGATACAGCAACACAAACTCATACATTTCTATACTCATCATCATGTAATTGCATACTAGCATCATTTTCACTTTGGTATCCACCATCTTAGATAAGTTAACATCAAGTTTTCAATTAGAAATAGATCTCATAATATCCCATAATTCAATTTTATGAATGGGTGTCGAAATTGAATTGTCATTTACCTCAAAATAGATTACATCATATCCAACACATCATCCTAATGGCATTTAAACATTCATTCAATTTTCTTCATTCCCTCATAATGTGTCATGGTATACATCATTATGGTAACATTTAAACATTAAGTAAAGTTTATATTCACATAATAGACATTATTACATACATCATCATCATCAACATTTAATCATTCATAAAGTTTACATTCATATATTATTTCACTATCATTCATACATCATCATCAATAACATTTAATCATTCCATAAAATTCACATGCACAGTAGATCAACATCAGGTGCATCATCATCATTAACATTAATCATTCCTAAAAGTTCATAAATTTTAAAAGTTTAAAATTAAATCCTTAGTAGTTTCTTAATGACTAGAAAATGAAGTATATAGTCCTCCAGTAGTCCTGGTTTGTCCTAAGTCAAAGGTGGTGTTACATACCCACCTTAGAAAACTTATCTGTTCTTGAGGTGGTCAAATAGCTGAGGATAATCTGCATTAAGTAGTGTCTCGGCATCTTCCCAAATGCTTGAATCTGGACTATATTTGTCCCAACTGAGGCTTGATTATCCATTACATACATCCTAAAGCTGTCTTCCCTAGCAGTTTACTCTTCCAGTCACCTTGTCTGTTTTGAAGGATGATAAGTTGTGCTTGAGTTCAGCGGCGGAGTCCCTAATGCTGATTGTAAACTTGTCCAAACCTAGAAGTGAATCATGAGTCCCTATGCGAAATGATCTTCTTAGGTATCATTTTAAAATAAATTACCTCATGTTTCATAATTATTTTATAATAATAATAATAATAATATTCTCATTTAAGGTCGCAGCCTAGCCAAACACCAAATTAATGTGTAAAATTTGGATTTCTAGAGGGGCAGGACTACCACTCCATGCATCTTTGACTCACCAGAATCTCTGAGAGGTGTGCAACCCCACAAGCCCTTCAGTTCAAACCTATGTTCATGGCCTCACCACCCATACCTTCCTCTTATTAAATGTATGTATGGCTATATTAAGCATGGCAATGACCATTTTAGGATTAAAGGTTGTTATGAAAGACAAGGATCATATGTGTAGATTAAGATTTTCTTCTTAATCTTAATAAGTATGTAGTCATCTCTACTGCCTCCACCTTTATGGGGTTGGTAATACAAGCCTCAAATAGTTGGAAATATAAAATGACGATATACACGTGCGATTGCCTGTCTATATCGATAGGCTGGGAAATGTAGGGCAGTGGTAGACTACAATGGATATCTTATGATTGAGTAAATAATATAAAAAATAAGAAATTAATGGAGGGCATGCGGAGATCGTGGTTTGAATCATGCGGCTGCTAAATTATTCCAAGGGCATCATGCAATTTGGGATTCAACAATGGTGGTCTTGTGAGTCAATGTTCGAGATGAGGACATTCAATGGGAGTAAATTGATACAACAACTACTTGGTTTCTTGATACATTGTTCTCATGTGAAGACTGCGTTAGATCTTAGTCACAGATAATGAGTTTAATTCTCGGCTCAACTTCTTGAGCTCTACCTAAGAATTCCCAAATACATATTCAATGTTATTAATGTTGGTTTGAGTGTTTGCCCACACCCTATTAGCGGGGAATGAGATAAGAAAAGAAATTGAGAGAGAAGCGAAGGATAGAACAATATCGTCATTTCTCTGCTTCTCCTGAAGCGCATCTATCAATTGGTTGATTCATATCAATATTAGAGTGGAGAGAAGACAAGGAGTTTAGAAATTGGGGGATTACTTGCTATTTTCTTTAATGCAAAAGGCGGTAATATGAATTGCAACTCGAGATATAAGTATGGCCAGCAAAACAAGATTGAGGAGAAGGACGAAGGGAAGAGCTCGAACAATGAACACCCAAACTACTTTAGGTCCTCGTGATATAAATTTATTTTGTATCAAGGCTTTTTAGATATATAAAATATAATAAATATATATAGTTTGTATCAAATCTTTGTATATATATATATATATATATATATAAAAAGAATATAATTTCATTGCTTTTATGTGCAAACACCCGATTGGGATTATAAGCCCTAGGCTCCGGTTTGGACCTACATGTATAAACTACTTGAAGCCCGGGGTAGGAAGAAGCCCAGTGGGAAGAAAAAGGACCATCCCTGATGGGGTGGTGGGAGGACTCTTTGAGGTACATCCCGAGGCAGTAGAAACTAACTTAAAGTGTGGTGTCTCATCATTTCTATCTCATCAGTATTTATGACAGCTACTACCTTGGAAAAATTATAGTTACAACCTTTTCTTCATCCTACCCCAACCATTTTGGAATTAACAGATAAGAGGGATTTTTCCCCAGATGATGTCATGGTTACTTTAGCCTCGTGAAATTACCTAGTAGATTTTCTTGTCATTCATTCAAAGGATCCTGCCAAAGGCCATCTTGTCATTTTGTGAAGACATTGGCTAGCCACAACCAATGCATTTATTAGTTGTAGAAGGAGAAATGATCATCTCAAATGGTCTCTCTATCGGCTCACCATCTACCCTCAACTCAGCCTATTATGGAAAATCCTGTAATTGTCTTGAATATCATCGAGCAGTAGGAAGAACTTGTTATACAAGTGACCATGCAAAGGGCATGAGGGCACATACACCCGAGGAAAATGTAATGCTAAACAATTCATTCTGCTTCATTACGTATCCAATGGATTTTCCACAATATTTTCTCTAATTTGAGTACATGTTTGGGTAATAATTTCAAGAACAATTAGATACATCCATTTTGTGTTCGACATATTTTATTTTCGAAATAAATGAGTCTGCCATGTCTTATACTATACCCTCTGAGGTTAGTCTGCAAAATCATTTTACACATATAAACTCTGCAGGCTAGATACTGAGGATAGCATAAATGGATTGATAGATATCCTTAAAGAACAATGGAAGCGTTGCAGGAATGCAAGCGACATGAAGGGTATACACTGCGACACATGCATCCATCACATAAACACCCAGGGAGAAGTAACACCTATTAAACAACCCCAGATAAGGATGAACCCAACACTCAAATATATAGTAAAGGAGGAGATACAAAAGTTTTTTAAATGTAGGATTTATCTATCCCATCTCCAGATGATAAAGTGGGTATCCCGGCTTGTAGTGGTTCCAAAGAAAGTGAAAAGGAAATGGAGAATTTTTGTTGAATTTTGGGAACTCAATAAGGCCACTCTGAAGACTACTTTCCTCTTCTTTCATTGCATAGAAGTTCTAGATACGCTTGTTGGAAAAGAGTATTTCTCCTTCCTAGGCAGGTACAATGGAGAATTTAATCAGATTCTTACTTTTTAGAAGACGGGACAAGACTACGCTACGTCGCTTAGGGCACCTATGCATTCTGGGTCTTACCGTTTGGATTGTGTAATGTCCCTACCACATTTCAATGAACAATATTAGGGATATTTGTCGATCTTATTCATGATTGTGTGGAGATCTACATGGATGACTTCTGATTTTATGGCAACAGTTACCAGGAAGCTTTAGACAACTTAGAAAAGGTCCTCATCATATGTCAGGAAATGAACCTATCCTAATTCATGAAAATGCAAAATGTTGTTAAGCTGAAGGTGGTTCTAGGACATCATGTTTCATATGGAGGGATAAAAGTCAATAATGAACTTCCACCCCAAGACTGAAAGTATGTAAGAAGATTTCTTGGACATGCCGGATATTTCCGGTGGTTTATTGAAAATTTTGCAAAGATTATTGCACCTATGTTTGGATTAATAATAAAAGATGC
The DNA here is from genome assembly GCA_010110895.2 of Picea sitchensis. Lineage (NCBI taxonomy): Eukaryota > Viridiplantae > Streptophyta > Pinopsida > Pinales > Pinaceae > Picea > Picea sitchensis. The sequence goes on along the minus strand of SNQJ01S0056365.1, from coordinate 50,202 downwards.
AAATGATTTTGTTTGGACTGAGCATTGTCAAGCTGCCTTTGAAACTACGAGAATCCAAAGTGTCTGTGCTTTTAATTCTTAGAGGGCCCAATTGGACTCTCCCATTCATATATCCACTGATGCCTCGGAAAATTTTCACAATCGAGGAGGAGTATTAGGGCAGAAAGAATATTAGCAGTCCTATGCCATTTATTTGTAAGAACTTGTCCCTCTTGAGTTTAACTTCTGATCATTGAGAAAGAGTTCTTGGCGATTGATTGTACTATTAAAAGTTCGTCATTATATTATAGGTTATGAAGTATTTGTAAATACCGATCATTCAGCCATTAGGTTTCTCATGAACAAACCTATAACTAATGGGTGAGTGACTAGGTAATCTTGTTAATACAAAAGAATTTAATATCATTATGCTTGATCGACCTGGAAAGGGTAATGTAGTAGTTGACTTTCTTTTTCGAATAAAGAATGAGGATGATGACATCCACGTATATGATAGTTTCCCATATGAGCATCTCTTTTCCAGCACTACGTCAATACCCATGGTTTGAGATACTGGGAAAACATCCTTCTACTAGGAAGTTACGTCTCATTTTGTCACCTCCTTAGAAAAATTATTACACAAAGTCTTAATTATACTCTTGATTTTGAAGTCATGATGTTTTCGCCCCAGGTCCTGATTTGTTTATTCGTAGATGTGTCTGAGATGATGAGGTACCTGAAATACTATAGAGTTGTCATGATGGACCATGTAGTGGCCATTTTTCATGGCGTACAACGTATAAGATGTTACATTCATGTTACTATTAGCCTAGAATTTTCAAAGATGTTGCCAAGTATGTGAGAATTTGTGATAGTTGCAAAAGGTTAGGAAGACCTACATCATCTGAATAAATTCCTTTGGAGGCCCAAGTTATGATAGAACCCTTGGAAAAATGGGCCCTCGACTTTATAAGACCAATTTCACCCATGTCACGTAAAAAGAACTATATTTTGGTTTATACATACTATGTCACCAAGTGGGTAAGAGGTAAAAGCTATTTGGACCACAAAAATTGTTGTTGATTTTATCTATGAAGACATCTTTACCTACTTCATTGTTCCTAGGTGAAATTGTTACCGAACATGGCACTTAATTCACTTCCAATGAAAGAGCTAGCAATGAGAGAAATATGGGATTAAACATTTTAAAATCTTCTCCATATCCACCAGTAGTGGTCAAGTAGAATCCACAAACAAAGTTATGCATTAATCGGCCAATATTGATAAAGTTATCATCGATATTAGGTGATAGGCTCCCCGGAGGCTTGTGAGGCATACCAGAACTACTACAGAGAAGCCTGCGGGCATACCTATGGAGCTAGTGTACGAGAAACAAATACTTTTACCAATAGGTCCAGGTAGGACAGCCTCCATGTACCACGGAATTAGAGTTAGACTGGATGAGGCTCAGGAAACAGCGATCCCACAAATTGAATGGATTGGATGGGAATCAAGCAAGATGCCATCCAATGAACAATATTAATTGCACAAAACTAGAGGAACAGAATGGCATGTGATTTTATTAAAAGAAACACTTCTGACACCAGTGATTGGGTGTATTGTTTGAGTTCTGAGGGTTTCAAAACCTTCAAAGAAACCAAACTTACCACCCATTGGTTTGAACATACAGTGAACACTATATGTGACAATGGAGAACATGAAATTAAAACAATTGGCCGATGGACAAGTCTCGCTACGGTAAATGGACGCAGAGCTTAAGTTTTATCATGGCCATTCAGGAAATTTTCGAGTCATGAAGCTGACAATGGAGTGGCCTTAGTAGATGGGAAGCCCCTTTGTTTCTTAAAATGTTTTTAAAAAGATTTCCCTCGTATATATGTAAATAGTTTTTTAATTAATAAAGAAGCCCGATTCTAAGGACTACGTAAAATAGATTATTTCTGCAGAATTACAGTTTCAAGATCTTTCATCAAAACATTGTTATACTTGAATTTACATGTCTGCAAAGCATCAAATGAATAGTGACTTCTTGTAATTAGCCATACTTTTGCAAAATTATCATTTTAAAAGACATTCTAAAGGAGTTTCTCTTGAAACTCTTCACCCTTGTATAAAGTAGTACCTTAACTATCAAAACCTAGAAGGTCTCTAGTTGGTTTCCAAGAAACCTGAGTAAGGAAGTCAAGTGTCTTTATCAAAGAGAAACTTGAAGTCTCATTAAAGTGATTAGTCATGGAAACATCATCATAATTACAAAAGAAGAAATGGAGTTGAGCCTAGAGATACCTTTGTTCTTTCTCGTGTTTTCCATCCACTAAATATCTTGATTATATCATATCTTTACATAGGCCCGCGTCAAGCTTAAAATTACCCTTACATGGGACAACCACTAAAACAATATCTGCTGGAAAGTCATCCTCTAACATAAATACCATCCCAAGTGAAAAAGAAAAAAGAAAAGAAAAGGTTTTTTTTTTTTTTTTTATATATATATAATTAATTTTTAGTCATAATTTTAAACAAAATAAATCATTAATAGGGTTGTGGGAAGTGCTTGTAAATCCACTGGGATGTTGAACAGTTCTGCTGGCAGTGGGTATCGGCTTATGGTATGACTAAAATGGCAAATCCGAATCTTGAAAACAAGCTTGTTGGCGTGGGACATTCTACCTAGCTGAGATGATGATATGAAAAAAACAAATAATCGAAATCTAAATTTGTCTGATATGCATTACTTCTGAACAAAACATGGACTATGTGTAAAGGTTAAGCTAAGGTTAATAGATCTCATCAATTTTCCATTGAAATAACTCTAAAGACTATCTTGAAACTCTCTTGCCTGCACCTCTTCTTATCTATATATAGGATCTCTTATCCTATAGTTGGGGCCATCTCCTAACTGTCTTTTCGGACCAATCTGTGAAATTTCGTCTTTACACTTGACATACTATAAAATCATTGACTGTTGGGGGATATTGAATAGTTTCCTATACTTTTGATTGTAAGATGTCACAATACTTAGGTGTCGGGGAGGGTTTCATGAGCTGACAAATGATTATTTCCTAGAGAAAAGAGTCTTTGCAAGAATTTTTGTATTATTACCATGATCCCAATTTATTACATTTGATAGTCATGTTATTTTTTAAATGCTTAACTCATGTGTGATATACATTACTGAACTCCACTAATTATTTCCAAGTTGCCTTACATTTCACTTATCTAAAGGCAATCTTTAGTTCCAAAAAGTTGTTTAATGCAAGCTAGATGTGTGCCTTCTAACTTTTACAAAACCCATTTAGTAAAATATGTGAATCAAAGTATCTCTAAATCTCCATCACATTGACAATAATTGCAATTTCCAACTCATAGGCCTTTAACATATCTAAATACTATTATTGTCTTTTTATGGCTTTCTTTTTATTCTTTCATCTACTTTGATATTATAAAAAATTAATAGTATCATGTATCATTTATTATAATAATAAATATTTTTTCCTTCCATATATATATATATAAATTTGCAAAAATCACAATTTTCACATTATTTAAATTGTATTTCCTAAATGCAAAATGAATTTAGCACAACTAAAAAATTCTTGATGTATAATTAATCCTCAAATATGCGGATCCAACAATTTCTCACCAGTTTTCAAACAAATCAAACATAAAATATACCAAAAAGAAGCATAAAACAATTAGGCAATTGCTATAACAATTAGACTAATTATATAAGTATATAATATAAATGTGGATTATATATATATATATATATATATATATATATATATATATATATATATATATATATATATATATATATAATCCCTTTATACTTTAATTATAGTATATCTTATGTATTATAGTCTAATCCACATTGAAGGACATGCTAAAGTGCGTGCATGTCTATGTTCGAATTGATTGTCCATGATTGATTAAAAGAATCTCAACCCTTCGATCTTTCTGAAGCAAAGAGCAGGATTATAGCCCAAAAACATTTGAACCCAAATTTTTTATAGCCATCCGGTGGTATGGTGATTTGGATGTGTGGAGGATGGAGAGGCTCTTTGTTACTTCATTTATACATTCATTGCATGGTTGGTTTTCCTTGTTACACATTAAAAGAAACCAGAAACTGAGCATCTAGAGGAGATAAAAGGCACCACTGGGGTTGTATTACATCAGGGAGATATAAGCACTCACAGCCCACATGACCATATGGATTGTAGCGAATCAGAAAACCAGCCAGTGGATCCACCATTGACATTGCAAATTCAATGCCCTTTTAATTGTTTTTTACTCTTTCTTTTGTTAATCATAAAACTCTTTTCTTCTAGGTGATTGTAATCTCTATATGATTTTGTTTTAGGTTTAAAGAATATTTTACAGACTTGTTTATTATTTTTTTACAATTGTACCTAAATATTATGTTAAAATTTTATCATAAAAATGCATTCTATTTTTTACTTATTATTTTGACTGATTTAAGGTAATGGGTGAAATGTTTTCTTAATTGTTTTTCAATACTGCTTATCTATATTAAAGAATATCCTACACAAAAAACAAAATTGTGCAATACTTATTATTTTGACTGATTTAAGGTAATGGGTGAAATGTTTTCTTAATTGTTTTTCAATACTGCTTATCTATATTAAAGAATATCCTACACAAAAAACAAAATTGTGCAAGGGTTAAATGGTTAATATGTTTTCCTACATACTTTTGACTTCATCTAAATGTTTCCACACATTTTCTTGCTTATAATAAGTATTGAGGACTTCCTATCTCTTTATTATTTCCAATATTATGTTATTTCTTAGTGTAAAGGAATACCATGTTATTCCGACATTTGTGGTTTTCTTATGTATTTTCATTTATTTTTTTATGTATATGTATGTTGGATAAAAGTGCCCCTTGGAGAGGCTTTATGTGATAGTTTTTTTGTTTGATTATTATTATTCTTTGACATTTTTATTATTTTATAAATTATTTAAATTTAACATTAATCTTTATACAATGAGAATTTTGAACAACAAATCTACAAGACATTTTTTTGTGACAGTTTGAGGGTTGGCTTCCTCTGGTTCAAGATTCAACTTAAAACCTAAAGTGAGAAGGCTTTACCTGAACTAAGAACAATATAAATAACAAAAACAACAAAAAAGATAAATCCAAGTTCTAAAAATTGAATGCTGGATGTGAAGGAATACGGTTTATAACCTGAACAAAGACTCCCTCTACTCAAGTGCCTCAAATTATAGAATGTAAATAAAATCTTCCCTTAATGATATCAAGGAAGAGGAAGCACTTCATCAAATAATAAATGACATAGACTTGAGCAATCAAAGAATATGAGCTCTCATCAACCATGGGTTTCATTATTATTTCATATCATATGAAATAATATTAATTTTAGGTAGTTTTTATACTTTTTGAAATCTATTGCAAATGATGATGATTTAGATCTTTCTATATTCAATATACATTGCTTGCTTGATAATTATGTTGTTTTTTAAGGTACAATCTTGTCAACTAGTACTTATTTTTAATAAAAAATCACTTTTTAAGTTTATCATAGTAAAATATTTATTTTTTAATTAAATATATATACACATTAATCTTTCAAAACTTTTGAACTGAAATACGATATATTTTAATTTTTGAATTGAAATACGATATAACAGCTTCAAAGGGCCCTTTGTAATTATTGTAGTTTTGAAGTAGAGCACAAAACCAAGGTGGCGTGAAGTATTGTAGCAATTAAAGACGAGACGAAGCCTAACGTTTGCAGCACAAGTAAATGACGCCCGTTCCAATGTTGGGTGCAAAACATTGTTCCGTCTTATCACAGTTTTCACAGTTTAGAACGACCCGACAGTCGTTGCTGATAACTTTATCTGCCAAGTCCTCCCTCATGGAAGAAGTTGTCTCTGTGATTCCATGCATCGTACAGATAAGAGAACATAATATATTAATAACGCTTGTAAAATATTACAAAAAATACATGCATAGAAAAAATGAATTAGGTAACCTTATTATTACCGGTAATATCCTTTGTGCCAGTAGCAACATTATATGCCACTGCAATATTCGTCGTTAACAACAATATGACAACGACCAGAGTCAAATTCTTAAGCTTTTGTGTTTCCGCCATTCTGTTTTCAACAGTAACTTGCAATCCCAAAGTTAATGGTATGAATAATATAGTGTGGACGCTCTGTATTTATAGGAGACTTGAGGTAATACAATCTGGAGATATTTCCTTTCTTTTTTTAGTTAGACCGATTCATCTGCTTGTTTATTATTGCAGAGGAAAAGGCCGAAGATTAATTGCTGAACTAAAAATATCCAGGAAAATACAGAATAGTAATTGCAGATTTTCTGAGAATATTTGGATTCTTGGACGTTTCCAGCCTGTCCAGTCAGATCCATTTTCAGAAAATTTTAGCTCATTAATTGTAAATGTTAGGAAAACTGTGCAGTGTGGTGAGAATTAAGTACCTGGCTACATAGCAGAGCCATGCTCTGCTGGGTGGCGCACAGCCAGCATGCAGCCGGGTGCTTATTACTCAACGTTCAGTGTGATGTATTGGTTAGATTCCATTTCTAAGAATTTGGTGTCATATTAATTACATATGACAGATTCATATAAGATTTGAGCTTTTAAATATTAAAAAATGACATGTATTGGTTAGATTCCATTTCTAAGAATTAGGTGTCATATTAATTACATATGTCAGATTCATATAAGATTTGAGCTTTTAAATATTAAAAAAGCACACTTTGATTACAATTCAGGGCTAAACAGTCTACTAGATGATTTTTCAAGGATATTTGTCTCAAATTTTGATAAGAATTTTTCAAGGATATTTGTCTCAAATTTGATAAGAAATTGTTAGAATATAGATTTGAGTGATTATTTATGTATAATACTAGTGTTAGAGAGTTGAACATGTTAAATCAATTTCTACATTTACAAATGGATTTTAAACAAAATAATAATAATAATTTAGTGCATATTTATATGAAAATTTAGTAGTGCAATAAAACAAGCCTATTTTTATATGAAAATTTTGTTGATTATTTCATTTTTAATCAATTTTTTATTATATATTTATGTGATCTTCTCGGTTTCTATTTGTTTATGTTATTATTAATTGTATATTGATGTGATCTTTATTTTTTTCGGTTTTTGTAAATTATATATTTATGTGATCGTCTTCTTTTATAGTTGACTGTGGACATGCCTTGAAGACGATCATTAATGTATTAATTTTATTGCATTAATACATAACATATAATAATAATAATAATAATAATGAATTAATGTAAAAAATTAATATTAATGAATTAATGTATATAAATTAATTGTCTATTAATGTATTAATGTAATGTATAAATTAAAGTATTAATTTACATTAGTGTGTAATGTAATGTTGTAGTTGATTAATTGATACATTAAGTAATACACTATACATTATTAATTAATACATTGTTAAAATATTGATATACTAATAAAGTTAATACATTAATAAAGTATAAATATATTAATAAAGTAACACATTAATAAAGTAACACATTAATAAAGTATAAATATATTAATAAAGTTAATACATTAATAAAGTATAAATATATTAATAAATATACCCTATCCCCCTCTGGATTTGAACTTGTGACCTCTTAAGAGGAAACACATGTTCTTAACCATTAGGCCCAACAATAATACACTTCTAAGGTTTTAATACACAAATAAATTAATACATTAATTTAATACATTATTATACTAATAATGCATAAAAAATTAACACACTAAGTATTATTTTTATATAGATTATTTCATTAATATTAATACAATAATCAATACACTAATCAAGTAATTAATCAATAATACATTATTTAGTATTAATACATCAATACATTAATTGAAAATGATCTTGGTTGAGTATGGATGCCCATGACCATGGTTAACTTTGGTAGACCTTGGTTGACTTTGGGAAGGAAAGGTTCAATATGGTTGACATGGTTAATTCTGGTTCATCATGACCATGGTTAACTTCTCTAGACCTTCAGTATGGTTGACCATGGCCAAGGTTGAATGTGGTTGAATATGGTTGACAATGGTTAGCCATGTTTCACATTTGTTGTGCATAGATGACCATGTTTGTTGACCATGACTATGAATGACATCAATACATTAATTCATATTTTAATGTATTAATTAATTAATACAATAATACATTACTAAAGTATTAATACTTTAAAAATTTAATAAAATATTAATACAATAATACTATGTTATTAGAGTATTAATACATTAATAATGTAATGTATTTATTAATTATATATTATTAATTAATACTTTGATAAAGTATTAATAAACTAATAGAGTAATACATAAATAATACATTGATAAATACATTATTAAAGTATTAATATATTAATACATTAATTGACAATGACGATCGTTGATTATGGTTGACCATGACTATGGTTTCTTATGGTTGATCATCACCAAGGTTGCCCATGACAAAGACCATGACCATGGTTTCTTATGGTTGATCATCACCAAGGTTGCCCATGACAATGACCATGACCATGGTTAACTTTGGTAGACCTTGGTTGACTTTGGGAAGGAAAGGTTGACTATGGTTGAACATGACAATGGTTAATTGTGGTTGACCTTGGATTACCATGATCATGGTTAAAGGTGGTTGACCATAATCATGGTTAACTTTAATAGACCTTCACTATGGTTGACTAGACATTGTGGCAACGAGGTTATGTTCTTCACATTGCAACGACGAGGCTATGTTACTCACATTGCGAAAATATGGTCATGCTCGTCACATTGGAACGACAAGGCTATGTTTGTCACATTGCAATGATAGGGCTATGTTCGTCACATTGCGACGTTACTATGTTTGTCAAAATGTGACACTACTATGTTCATCACATTGCGACAATATGGTTATGTTCGTCACATTGCGACAATTGGGATATGTTCATCACATTTCGATGATAGGGATATGTTTGTGACATTGCGATGTTACTATGTTTTCCAGATTGTGACGCTACCATGCTTGTCAAATTGTAGCATTAATATGTTCCTCATGTTGCAACATCTAGTTTTGTTCATCAAATTGCAATGTTGAGTTATGTTTTTCACATGAAAAGGTTGGTTTATGCTTGACATGTTTCTAAAAGGAAGTTTTGTCCAAAATTTTTCAAAAAATCTAACAAAGTGTTTCATTTCTCACAAAGATAGGAACTTTGAACTAATGTTATGTATTACATAGAAGGAAACTTAGAATCATACTTGTTCTAAGGAAATTGATAACAAATCATCTTTAACTTTACAGATGATGGTTTATACTTGTTCTAAATACATTGATAGAAAATGAACTTGACTATGGTTTTCCCATGCTTGACTATGGTTTTCCATAGTTGACTAAGTTTAACCATGGTTGAGCTTGATGTGGACCAAAATTTAGTATGGTTGGTCATGGTTCACCTTCACCATGGTTGACTATGGTTGACCATGGTTGACTATGCATGACCATACCCATAGATGAATTTCATAAACAATGTGGAGTTGATTATGTTGGACCATGTTGATTATGTTTACCCATGGTTTACTATGGCACTATCGCATGACAATGCTGATTAGTTTTTTTTCATCAGATTGTGACACCGGGTGACATTTGGAAATGTTTCTCACATTCTGACATCAATATATTTGTGTCACATTGCGATGATGAGGCTATGATCATCACATTGTGACGATGAGGCTAGGGTTTTTTCTTGTCACATTATGGCATTGGAATAAGTTAGTCACATTTTGACTGTGGGTTATTTTTGTCACATTATGACAACGGGAAATGGTCATGTCATGCAATGTTCGACTATGTTTGTCACATTGAAATATTGCGTTGCATACATCATATTAAAACAAAGGGTTCTATTCGACACATTGCGACATTTGAAAATGTTTCTCACATTATGACGTCGGTATATTTGTGTCGCATTGCAACAATGAGGTTATGTTCATTACATAGGGACGACAAGGCTATGTTCATCACATTGGGAGGATAGGGATATGTTCGTCACATTGCGTCAACACGACTATGTTCATCACATTGCGATGTTATTATGTTTTCCATTATGTGACGCTATTATGTTAAACATATTGTGACAATATGGTTATGCTTGTCACATTGCAACGACTGGGATTTGTTCATCACATTGCAATGACAAGGCTATGTTTTTAACATTGCAATTTTTCTATGATTGTCACATTATGACTCTACTATGTTCGTCATATTACAACATTACTATGTTCCTCGTGTTGAAAATTTTGAGTAAACCATAGATTGTGACGATGAGGAAATGTTCATCACATTGCAACAACGAGGATATGCTCAACACATTGTGAAAATATGGGCATGTTTATCACATTGCAATGACGGGGCTATGTCTGTCACATTGCGACGATATGGCTATGTTCATCACATTGCGACGTTACTATGTTTGTCAGAATGCGACACTACTATGTTCGTCACACTGCGACATTATGGATATGTTCGTCACATTGCGACAGATGGGATATGTTCGTGACATTGCGATGACAAGGCTATGTTTTTAACATTGCAATGTTACTATGATTGTTAGCTTATGACTCTACTATGTTTGTCATATTACAACATTACTATGTTCCTCATGTTGAAACATTTGAGTACATTGCGGTGATGAGGATATGTTCATCACATTGCAACGACGAGGATATGTTCATCACATTGTGAAAATATGGGCATGTTTATCACATTGCAATGACGGGGCTATGTTTGTCACATTGCGATGATAGGGTTATGTTCGCCACATTGCAACATTACTATGTTCGCCACATTGCAACATTACTATGCTTGTCAAATTGAAACATCACTATGTTCCTCATGTTGCAACATTTGTTTTTTCTCATGAAATGGCAATGTCGAGTTATTTTTTTCACATGACAAGGTTGCTTTATGTTTGACATGTTTTGAAAAGGAAGTTTTGTCCAAGATTTAAAAAAAAATATTACAAGGTGTTTCCTTTCTCACAAAGATAGGAGCTTTGAACTAATGTGATGTATTACATATAATGAAACTTAGAATCATACTTTTTCTAAGGACATTGATATCAAATCATCTTTAACTTTACAAATGATGATTTTTACTTGTTCTAAAGACATTAATAGAAAATAAACTTTACTATGGTTTTCCCATGCTTTAGTATGGTTTTCCATGGTTGACTAATGCTAACCATGGTTAAGCTTGATGTGGACCAAAGTTTAGTATTGTTCTAATATGGCGCTAACATTAATCATAATAACCCTAATAACCCTAACCCTAATAACCATATCCCTAACTACATTGACCTTAATATATTGTTAATACATTGTTGTTGACATTGTTAATTATTAATATTAATAAATAATGATTGTATATATGGTATGTATGTATAATATACATACATACCCTTAAGGTACCCCTTTTATAATATAGTTAATAAGTATATTAAAAATAATTAATACCCCTATATTAATTATGACCATTGTTAATAGTCATTAATAATATTATTAATAATCATTAATATAATAAATTGTCAATATTACATTAACATTTAATATTAATAATATAATATATAATCACTTCTTAATACTATAATGTATTATTAATAACCTTAATACAAATTATAATAGAAATAACTCTACCCTATTGTTATTGTGGATTGGTGAGACAAATGAATGGCTCATATTACATTAACCCCTAATGTGGGCCCATAGTACATGGGTTTCTACTCTCATAAAGAAAGAAAATAAAACAAAAAAGAAAACTTATAACCAAAACATCCTCTACTTCATAAGAGGAAATTTAGTGGAAAATATTATCACTTTTCTTAATACAAATTCTAATGCACTCACCACCACATACATTTCTACAATTAATTTTTGAATACAATTTTTATTCAAAATTAAAGGATTAATGATAGCACACACACTTCTGCAATTAATTTTAGAATTCAGTTTTTATTCAAAATAAAAAAGGTGACTACTTTCATATCTTCTTTATAACTCATCAAAATATATTTAAAAACTTGAAAACTATTTTATTAGAAATATTTCTCACCACCACATACACTTTTACAAATAATTTTAGAATTCAATTTTTATTAAAATAAAAGGATTAATGTTAGAATTAATTCTTTCATATCTCCTTTATAAATAGTAAAAATATATTAAAAACTTCAAAACTATTTTATTATAAATATTTGTTTTAATAATAAATATAAATATAGTACAATATTTGTTTTTAATAATAAATATAATACATTGAAATTAAAGTTTGCCAAACAATCAAGTATTAAATCTATTTTTTTAAATATATCACTGAGTAAATTATTAAATTATTTAATTTAATTTAAATCTTAGTAAATTATTTAACATTCTAACTTTACATTGCATTTATTTTTAAAAATAAATATAGTACATTGAAAAATATTTGTTTTAATAATAAATATAAATATAGTACAATATTTGTTTTTAATAATAAATATAATACATTGAAATTAAAGTTTGCCAAACAATCAAGTATTAAATCTATTTTTTAAAATATATCACTGAGTAAATTATTAAATTATTTAATTTAATTTGAATCTTAATAAATTATTTAACATTCTAACTTTACATTGCATTTATTTTTAAAAATAAATATAGTACATTGAAATTAAAGTTTACCAAACAATCAAGTATTAAATCTATTTTTTTAAATATATCACTGAGTAAATTATTAAATTATTTAATTTAATTTAAATCTTAGTAAATTATTTAACATTCTAACTCTACATTGCTAATGCAATGTATTTTGATCATTGTCCTAACCCTAATAATCATATTAATCATTAGAAGAAATTACTATTTTTATTTCCACTTCTTCTTTTTTGGAAAGTTACCCTACGCAACCTTCAATTTCCCGCGCACTTCAATTTTCTTAGTTGCGTTCACGCCTACGTCCTCAATTTTTCTGCTTCCGAGATTGGTTTGCACATCGTTGTCCATATTGACATGTCTTTTATGAATTGTTTACAAACATTAACATTCCACACAATCAAACTTTGACATTACACATTATAGTTTAATTTAAAATATTACCATACAACCATCCAATCTAAGTTCAAACCTCCAAATCCTTCTTCATTTCAATAATAAATGCATTCCATTTTAATTTCAATAATAAATGCATTCCATTTTAATTTGACTTTTTTGTATGCATTTTAAACTTATGTCAAACTTACACACGACTCAAAAATAAATTCATACTCTCTGTTAATATATACGTGTGAAGTAAATAATCAACCAGTGAATATATTTTAGAGTGTTTTGTGCTTTCTATTGAATGGAAGAGAATCTCTGAATTACCACATTTTAAACCTAATCTATGTTTGTTAAATTACCATATTTTAATTCTCAGATAAAAGTGGGTGTGTCACTTACTTTGACATTGTATTCAAACCGAGCATCAAAAAAATTACTTTCATTGAATGTATTCAGATCTAGATTGAATCCATATGTTGTAGAATGATAAGCATGATATACAGTGGGAAAAAAATAAATTTTAGATTAAGCTTAAAAATTAAAATAAACATTTAAAAGAATTAGAGTTAGATTATAGTGGGTGCATTGTTTAACCAGATATAAAATCTTTGAGATTGATTGTTGAAAAGCAACATCACAACATTTATTTTCTTTGCATGTATACGGACGGAATTGAATCCATATGTTGTAGAATGATAGACATAATATCTAATAGGAACAAAGATGCAATATTTAAACTTATATTAAGTAAAAGATTTGGATTTGCCCCAAAGATTTAGGCTTCTCCATAGTAACATTAAAATAAAGATTGAGATTTTGAGGAAAGATTAAATTTGAATTAAAATAAATGATTTCATAGAAAAACCAAACCATTGGATAGAGACACAAAGATTTATTAAAATAAAGATTGAGATTTTGAGAAAATATTGAATTTAAATTAAAATAAAGAATTTCATAGAAACACCAAACCATTTGATACAGGAACAAATATTTAAGTTTAAATGAAAATAAAGATTTAAATTCCTCTAATATTAAAATAAATAGCTAAACCAAACCATTAGACACAGGCACCGACGCAGGAAGTATATGATTCATGTTACTCATGAAACACATGGGTCACCTCAATTATGTTATGCAACAACCTTGTGTTTCATCATCTATGATTTTATGTTGGATGCATGTGACAAATCCCCCTAATATGCATGCAAATACAAATCTAATCAATAAATCACATAAATTAATTTCCAATCCAAATTCTTAAAAACCTAAAATCTAAATTTCAAAAAATTAATCTAAATTCTTAAAAACCTAAAAATCTAAATTTCAAAAAATTATTGTACCATATTACTTTCCATACGAGGTTCAAATCAACAAATAAAGAAAGTTCGTATAAACAGTGAGTGTTTAAATAACCTGACCATTTGTCCTCAGCCCTGGGAAAAATTTGAAAAGCCACCCAAACCTGGCATCCAACATGCATCTAGCTTAACCATGCTAGCTTAATCACAGATGCGTTAATTGAAAGGAAGGCCAAACGTGCATCCAACTTAACCATAGATGTGTTAATTGAAAGGTGCGTTAATTCACATTCATAAAAATGTGGCCACTGTTATTAGTAGAATTAATCTCTGCTAAAGAGTTAAACGTGGCAATGAGCCATAACAGTTAAACATGGCAATTAGTGGTAAGGGCAGTAATTTCTTAATCTTATTAAGAAAATGTGAAAAAGTAAACAAGGAAAATGTACACATTCATAAATGCAAGGAAGTTATGAAATTAAATTTCATTCATTGATTTGGAGCGACGTCGAAGAATATGCCAACATCTTTAATTGTTGACCATAAGATAGGAATATGTAATTAAAAGGTTCATTAAACCATCAATTCTAATAGAAGGGACCTTATAAACATAATTACGTTTATAATATTTTTTAATTATATATTTATGTGATATGTATTGGTTTTTGTTTTCTTTTATATAGATATTTTAAGTTTTCTCTTTTCTTTTTTATAATTATAGATATTTTAAGTTTTAATTCATATTTCATAAATAAGTTAGTAAGTCAATCTTCAAAAAATCAATATAGAATTCTTCTTGCAGATGCGATAGCCTTCTAAAAAATTTAACTTTGAAAGACGGTGTATTTTTTTTTAAATTCGAACATGTCGTACTATTATTACAAAATATATATTAATTTTTTTTTTTATACTCTTTTAAATTTGAATATATATTTTTTATTATTATAAAATAATAATAAATGTATCATTATTTTTACATACATTAATTAATGAAAGATATGTGTTTTCTTAAAAAGGTTTACTTTATTTTGTAATGTAGAAGTTTGATATCTTTTCCTCATTTAAAAGTTTGAAGTTTACATTAAAACCCTTAAAAACAAGACATTGAGTAATGAAAGCTTTGTGTATTTTCTTATAAAAAAATGATTACTTTACAAAATAAAGGAGAAGTTTGATACCTTTAAAAGAAAGAAATTCATGTATTGTAATCTTTTAATGGTTTTTGACAACATTTTAAAACAAAAATTATGGTTTTTTTTTTAATAATGTGTGATGTCCTTTAATCATTCACTTGACTCTTAAAAATGAAAGATTCCAATCTTTTAAATATTCAAAAACATGAAGTTTAAGATTAAAACTCGAGTGGTTGTAAAAGATATTTATGTCAATACTATTTATTTTTATAAATTCTATGAAATCAGGAATCCAAGTATGATATACAATTTTCCTACAACAATATTTGGTTTTTAGACTATTTTTTTTTTATAACGAGGGTACAAAATTGTTATTTTTAAAAATAAAAACTTATCAAAATAATTTAAATTTTATTTAAAGGAAATAATTGAAGTTATATATGTATTATATTCAAATAATTTGTATGTTTGTCAATTTGTTGTTTGAAAATGAGTAGAGTGTTTTTGGTTCAAAGAAAACATGACATTTTCGTGCTAGTCATCCTTATCAATTAACCTTTTTTCAGAGAAGAGTTTTCTAAAATTTCTATGGAGAATGGTCCATCGACCCTCTTCAGAGAAGGGCTAGTCAAAACTTCTCACTTGAAGGGTTGAACCCTATGGCATCCTCATCCCTTATCACTAGAAGAGTCGACTGACACTTCTCACTAGAGGAAAGGATGATAATTTTGAAAGGTCATAACTTTGTAATTTAGAATCCATTTTCAATGATTTTTTGTTTTGTTTGTTTTTGTTTGTTTTTCATCATCTAAGCATGCTGGTCAATCCTTATCCATATAAAGGTCGGTCGAGCCTTCTTCAACCATCTCCATATAAGGGTCATCCGACCTTTCCTCAATCATAGTATTCACATCAAGGGGTATCTTGAGGAGGGATTAGTTGATTCTTTCTCAAACATAGTACTTCTGTCTATGGGGATCACGTGGGAGGGTCAATATACCATTGCTCAAGCATAGTATTCTTATCCTGGGGAGCCCAAGGAAAATTCAGTTGACCCTTCCTCATGCATAGTATTTTTGTCGAGGGGGAGCTCGAGGAAAGGTTGGCCAACCCTTCCTCAAGGAATAATTATTACCATGAGAGGAGTCCATGAAGGATCAATCGACCCTTCCTCAGGTATAATATTTACGTAGAGAGGGAGATTAAGGAAAGGTCGACTAACCCTTTCTAAAACATATCATTCTCGTCGAGCGAGAGTCCAGAGAAGGGTTAGTGATTGTTCTCATTAGAGGAGAAGGATGTTGATTTTTAAAAGGTCATAACTTTGTCATCAAGGTCCATTTTTATTTTATTTTTTTGGTTTGATTTTTCATTCTCTACATATTGGAATGGTTAGATTATGAAAATTGTGTGTCTATTGAGAAGGGTCAACTAACCCTTATCCATAGAAATATCAACCAACCCTTCCTTAATTAGAATATTCACATCGATGGGGAGATCAAGGAAGGGTCAACTAACTCTTAAGCATAGTATTTGTGTCTATGGGGATCATGTGAAAGGGTTAGATAACTCTTGTTGAAGCATACTATTCTCATAGTAAGAGTCACGGGGTGTGGGGGATTGGGGAAGGGTTGGTTGACCCTTACTCAAGCATAGTTAGCGAGAGTCCAGAGAAGGGTTAGTGATTGTTCTCATTAGAGGAGAAGGATGTTGATTTTTAAAAGGTCATAACTTTGTCATCAAGAGTCCATTTTTTATTTTATTTTTTTGGTTTTGGGTAATTTTTTATTCTCTACATATTGGAATGGTTAGATTATGAAAATTGTGTGTCTATTGAGAAGGGTCAACTAACCCTTATCCATAGAAAGATCAACCAACCCTTCCTTAATTAGAATATTCACATCGATGGGGAGATCAAGGAAGGGTCAACTAACTCTTAAGCATAGTATTTGTGTCTATGGGGATCATGTGAAAGGGTTAGATAACTCTTGTTGAAGCATACTATTCTCATAATGGGGGAGTCTGGGGTGTCGAGGGGGAGTTGAAGGAAGGGTTGGTTGACCCTTACTCAAGCATAGTTTTCATGTTGAGGGGAGCTCGAACCTTCATCAAGACTATTATAATTGTTGAAAGGGAGATCAAGAAAGGAACAATTAACCCTTCCTCAAGGAAAGTATTGATGTAGATCGAGAGCTCAAGGAAGGGTAAATTGACCCTTCCTTAAACATAGTATTATCATCGAGGGGGAGACTAAAAAGGAGTTGGTTAATCATTATCAATAGAAGACAAGGGAAATGACTTTCAAAAGGTCATAAATTTGTCATTCAGAGTTCCTTTTTTATGAATTTTTTTCATATTTGGGTAATTTTTATGCTTTACGCACTCGAGTGGTTAGTTTATGAAAATCATGTTTATGTTGAAGAAGGGTCATTCGACACTTATCCATAGAAATGTTTACCAACCCTTCTTGAACCTTTTCCATAGAAGGGACGATTGACCCTTCCTCGAGCATAGTATTCAAATTGAGGTGGAGCTCAAGGAAAGGTCACCTAAAACTTATTCAAGCATAGTTTTAGTATATATGGGGATCATGTGGAAGGGTTGGTCAACCCTTTATCAAGCATAGTATTCTCATTGCATGAGATATAGGGAAAGGGTATACTGACCCTTCCTCAAGCATAATATTCATGTTGAGTGGGAGCCCAAGAAATAGAAGGTCGACCCTCACTCAATATTAATATTATCATTGAGAGAGATCCCAATAAAGGATCGMTCGACCTATCCTTAGGCATAATATTCATGTAGAGGGGGAGCTTAATAAATGTTACTTGACCCTTCCTCAAGCATAGTATTCTCATCGAGGGTGGGCTCRATAAAGAATCAATAGGCCCATTCTCAAGAATAASATTCTTGTCATGGAGGATCTTTTGGAAGTGTTAGTTGATCCTCCCTCAACCATAACATTTTTGTTGATGAGGAGACCAAAGAAGGGTTGGTTGACCCTTTAAAACAATATTTGCATCTAGAGGAAGGCYAGGTAAGGGGTATTTGACCCTTCCTCAATCATCATATTCACATCAAGGGGGATACTAAGGAAGGATCGATCAACCCTTCCTCAACCATAATATTTTTTATGATGCGAGGGGGAAAGCTCATCCTACCCTTCCTCAAGATTACCTTTATCATAGAGAGGGAGCTAGAGAAAAGTTTGTGTGATCTTTCCTCAACCATAATATTCACGTGGAGGGGGAGCCTGATGAAGGGTCAGTTGACCCTTCCTCAAATCATAGTGTTCTCGTTGAGGGGGAGCCTAGAAAAGGTTCAACAGACCCATCCTTAAACATACTATTCTTGTAGGTCAATATTTCCCCTAACATGGTATTGAAGTCTAAGGGGAGACAAGGGAAGGGTTAGTTTGTCCTTCCTCAATCATTGTATTCATGTCAAAGGGGAGCCTGAGAGAGGGCCAATCAACCCTTTGTCAAGCATAGTATTATTTTTGAGGGAGAGCTCAAGAAAGGGTTAGCTAACCCTTCCTCAATATTACTATTATCATTGGAAGGGAGAGCGAGGAAGGGTCAATCAACCCTTCCTCAAGAATAGTGTTCATGTAGAGGGGGGAGCCTAAGGAAGGTTTGAACAACCCTTCCTAAATCATTGTATTATCATTGAGGGGGATCCCAATGAAGGGTTGGCAGACCCTTCTCACTAGAGGAGATGGATGTCGATTTTCAAAAGATCAAAACTTTGTTGTATGGATTATTTTTTTGATGATTTTTTCGAGTTGTGTATAATTTTTATGCTCTACGGACATTACTAATTAGTTTATGAAAATAATGTCTCTATTGAGAAGGGTTGGTTGACCCTTCTCCATAGAAAGATTGACCCTTAAATAGTGAAGTGATATAATTTTCTAAATTATGAAATCCTTATTTAAACSTCATGCCCATCATTCATAACTATTCCTCAAAACCCAAGCACCTGATTAAATTTATTTGCTAATTGGTAAGTCACTTAACAAATTGGTAAATGATCCAACCTTATAGGTCACAATTCCCTTTTTTTTCCATAGGAAAAAAAATGTAATTTCTTGATCATAGAAAAAAGAGGTTACATTTTGCAGATTCTACAAGAGCATTTCATAAGAGTGGGGAATATGTCCTCCCTACTTCAAAAATATATGTGATAATATTACAAATTAATGAACATTTTGTTATTGTCTCGATGAAAAATAATCTTCGATCTTGCCTTTTTTTTCCTTTCTTCTTTTTAATATATTGCCACACCCTTGAAGAAGGTTCCAAAATGATTAGAGGAAAATTAGAAATCCAAAGGTTCAGATTTGAAGAAGAAATCAAATGTCTAGTATTCAAAAATTGGGCCAAATCCTTATTAGAATTATAATTTTCAGATTCATGTATTATAATTAGGATTTTAATGACTAGTTTGAAATAGATGGATAAAAATATAAGGTTTACATTTATTCATTAACTTTCTTGCATTTATTAATCCCTATGTTAGTCATTATGGGTTGTTTCACCAAGAGAAGCTAAGTGCATTTTATAACTTAGTATTGAAAAGATTGTAACATCCATCCCATGCCTGTAACACTAATGCCATAATATGTTATACAAAACTAAAAAATAGTAATAAAAAAATTAATGTGAAAAAATAATAAGTGCGCACACACACACGCGTGCACAAATAACATCAATGTAGATCCATATTAACTTGAGATCCTTTAAGTATCAAGAGATTTGCATCTTAAATATTTTTTATATTTCTCTTGATGTTTAATATATTGAAGTTAAGATGGATCTATGCTTGTAATTGACAAGTTCCAAAGTTAAGCATGCATTCAATGCTTCCTTCAGTGATGTAACAATTACATAATGGTTGTTTCCATTTCTAAACTATGGTACTCTAAGTGTTTCTAACCATTTTGTTGTTTCATATTTCTCTTTTTATTTGAAATTTGACATGAAATTATTTCTAAGTTTAAATTTTAAATTGATTTTTCAAATGATTATTTATTCAGTTTTTAATTATACTTGTTTAAGGGGAAACATGTGAGAGGGAGATTCTCTGTGATGTCGGAGGAAAAATGATTGCCCGAATTAAAAAGGAGGCAATCTCTTTCTCCAAATCTTCATATTATCACATGAAGCAAGATTTTAATCTTGTAGTGTATATTTGGACTAACAAAGCCACTGAACTAAGAATGGGTGACTATATGACAAATGGGGGGAATTTTAGTTATATTACCCGCTAATATTCGAAATGGTTTGACACATCAATCAACATTAAACACTTTCATGAACCAACAACTAACACATCAACTCATTCGCATCAAGATGGGAGTACCAAGGGAAAACTTAAATCTTCATAGCATGTGAACAATTGGCATTGCTCTAGTTATTGAATGCCTTGGCTTGAAGCATTGTTGGCTCTATGGGATAATGGAGAGTTTGAGCACAATTGCAGTCTGGAATTAGAGGTGGAGGACCCCCTAGTAAGCGCCAACTCCTCACCTAGGCTGCATGTCAATACAAGTTATAAAGTTTTGAATTAAGGAATTCTTCATAGGAAGGTAGAAAATGTAGTAGGTATGGATTATGGTTAAGGTGTCTATTTCTCTTTTGATGGGAAGTTTTATTTTAATTATGGGTTTTGTTTCCTTGTTTCTTGTTCTCTTTCTTTGTTTTCGCATTCCATGGATTTCCTTCATTAGGGCACATCGAGGAGAAATATTAAGCTCTGGTTTTTATTTTGTCTTCAAGTCTCAAAGTGAGTGCAAGGTTATTAATGGCTCCTTCTCTATTTTGTTGGATATAGACCTCTTCTCTGTCCCTACCATATATTGTCTAGCTCGAATAATAGAGATATCTCTCATGGAGAACATATACATTCTGGTATTTAAGACAATTCTAAGAAGTCATGAAGAAAGAACTAAATGTAACAAGAGCTCATTGTTCTTAGGGACAATAAAATTGCATGAAAATGAGCACCTTCGTGTCTCTCAACATGCAAACATCATGAGTTTAATGGTTCAATATAATTAAAGGATTGATATTTTAGAAGCATAATGTCATATGTTGTAGAATATGGCTCTAAATATTCATAAGGATATTTATCCATAGCCTCAAACAATTCTACCTTGGTCAATCTTACAGAAGATGAGACGATTCAAGGTGTTTTTTTCAAAGAAGCTACTTGCAAGAAACTTGAAATGTATATCGTATATTCTGTTGTAAACTTCTTTTTGTAGCAATAAAGAACTAATACTTCTCCATATTGAAGTCATTACAATAATATACTTATTAAGAGTTCAACATGTCACTTACG